>CATIWJ010212567.1:0-25514 GCA_949640765.1 Croton laevigatus | reverse complement strand
ATTCAAGGCAATATTTATCGCAATTAAATCGCAACAATAACAACAGTCAAATTAATCAAACAAATCAAATTATTAAATTAATTCCAAGGTTCATCTTCAAGTCTAAACACAAACAGTAACTCAATTCATCATCAACAACATCGCACATTCAACAAAATTCCATTTCATATTCAACATCGCAGCATAAATAAGAACAAATGAAATAGTCAGTTCTTATCATCATCAACATCATAGTAGTTTTAACAGAATTAAACAAAAAGCAAAACTAAATCAGAAACAATACTGTGCTAGAAGTTCTCTGCTTCAAGTTTTAATTCTGCCTTGTACTTTGCCAAAACGGCGGTGTTTTGGTGCGCTTCTGTTCTGCACTGCTGCTCCAAACGCCAGCATTTTCTAGTTTCGTTGTACCTTTTGTTTCTTTGGGCGCCTGGCTTTTCCTCTGGTTCTGCTCTTTTTTTTAACTACGATGAAGACCTCTTCATTTTTTCGGTGATGGAGTACTGGTTCCCGTTCCTGATTTCAAAAGCGAAAAGAAATACCCTGCTACTGTTCTTCGTCAAATCCTCTGTTTCCTTTCTTTCGATCTGTAACTCGTTTCCTTTTTATCCTCTGTTCTTCGATTTTCCCAAACTGAGGAAGAGAATCACCCAGATTTTCCATTTATTTGGGTCTGCTCTCTCGATTATGGTCTCTCGCTCTCCCCTCTGTTATCGTTTTTGGATCTCTGGTTTCTGTTATCGTTACCGTATCTGTATCTATTTCTCTCTTTTATTCCTTTTTTTTCCTTCTTTCCATCTCAAGCTCCCTATTTGATTTTCGAAAATCAAATTCAAATCGCCAAATCCTCCTTCAAATTTGGTAATCTCATCTTCGAAATCATTTCTAAATCGCGTTTCAATCTTCTTCCCCCGAGAATCGAGAAACCTGGAATCTTCAAAATACCAACTGCTTCTTCTGTTTCCAAAAAATGACGCGTTTCACTACCTTGGAGTTCTATTATCAAAAGCTGCGTTGCCAGCTCATCTTCCCTTGCCAAAACGACGAGCAGCAACCTCACTAGGCTCAGTATTCCTAAAAATAAAACTCAGCATTGCAATTTAACTTCAAAACCTCAAAACGCCATTTCCCTCAGCACAAAACGCACGCTGCCTTCTTATAAATGAAGTGCTGCGTTTTGCACCTCATAACAGAACTCCCTTTTAGTACAGCTTCCTTAAACGTTTAAAATCAAGCACAGCTCCATTCTTTTAGACAAGATTTCATTTCAATCCAAGAATTCATATTTTATGCTAAAAAAAACTCCTTGAACTCCTAATTTCTTCCAAAATGCTCCTTTTTGCTCCATTCTTTCCCGATTCCGCTCCTTTTGGTAATATTACTCGATTATGACCTGACAAATTAAAAATAAAATGATAAGTACTCAAAAGACAGATTAATCAATAAATATAATCAAAATTAAGTACTAATTTCCATATAAAAATATATATATTTACAGCACTTATCACCCAACACAATCAATTAGAAGAAACAGGAGAGAAAATTAAACATTAACCAGATTTTGATGCCCACAACTACTGTTCCAGCGTGTAGAAACAGTCCGGCCTCCTTTCAGATCGCCGTCTAGTCTCCTCCGTCGCTGCATCAGCTCCAAGACAGAAACTCATCGCCTCCAGCTCCGTCCGGCATCCTCTACAAATCACCATTCCAGCCGCTCCCTTTTAGATTGCGTTTCTCAACAGGTTCAGCAGAGAAAGCGTCCTCTTCAAATCACCTTCCAAGAAGAGCTGGCGTCGTTTCCGATCGCCGTTCAACACCTTCTCAGGTCGCTGTTCAACACCCAAGATCGTGGTTACAGCTTCCCTTTGTCCCCAAACACTGTCCTCTATTTTTCCCTCTTTCCAAATTAGACCCAACCTCTTCTCCTCTTTCTAGTGTATAGCCGCCTACCTTCTCATGTTCATTTCTTTTCTTTCATTTACCCTAACCCAAAATGCAAATTCTAGTGTGTTTATGTGAAAATGACCAAGGCAGTCTTTCAGCTCCTTCCTTTCTTCTAATAAACCTTTGACTTTATCTTTAATTCTTCAAATTGCCCACTTTCTTGTCCCTTGTTTGCAATATTCACCAATTATCACCTAAAAAATGAAAGTATAAGGAATTAATGCTAAAAATAATAATTAATTACCAATTATAAAAGAAATTAAGCATTAATTCCCATAAAAACAAATATAAAATCAACACTAATCACTTAACTAGTCACGACGGCATGTGACGAAATTTTCAGAAAATGCTTTTATAGAAAGTTACGATGGATACTCCAACAAAAGACCATTCGGTAAATCCAACATGCACGACTTTCGAGGCAATAAGAGATAAAGATTCCTTTTAAAAAAAGGATAAGAAGAAGATATTTCTTAAAAGTAAAAAGATATTTTTCATAAATGTCACATCCCACTCTTTAGCACATGCTAAAACAACTGAATTCATTTATTTGGAATGCTAGATTGAATGCTTGGATAAAGGAAGTAAGGTTAAGTGTTAAATAGATAATATAAGGAATGGAAGCTAAGCTAATTTCGAAAAAAATTTTAGACCGTGTTAGAGAAAGAATTTGGAGAAATATTGAACATGAAAGTTGTAGCTTAATATGTCTAGAATAACATACTAATGCAGTTTTAATAAATTTTATAAGCTCAATAATTTATACTAAATCAAATGGAACATGTAAGTGGGGAAGGTTCAAGTAAAAGATGAGACTTTAACATAGATTTCGAACTATTAGATGACCTAGTTTATTAAAGTACAAAATATAAGAGTTGTTCCTTTATGTCTTAGCTAAATTTAGAATTAGAATCACTCTATTTGGAGTTGTATGGACATAGATATGGTTAATTTATTAGACAGTGCACAGATTGCCCATGGCAGTGCAGAAGTGTCGGATGGAAAGTATCGTCAAAAATTATGTACTGCCCAGATTAACCTAAAATTTTTACACAATGTAGCCTTAGATGTCTAGTTTCATTTGGTACAAGAATCATTAAATTTCGTATAAGACAGGGAAGTTCATGAGGAGATACTAAGAGGACCTAATATGGATTTTTCAAAAAGTTAATGATAATTATGTAAAATTAAAATTAAGTGTCGGAGGTTGTTAATAGTGTCAATATCCGACCTTAGAAGTAAATTCTTGGAATTAATTGGGTCACAGCGTTTTTAACGCTGCACCATGGTTTTTCCCGAAAACGTACGTACGAAGAGATATTAAAGGTTTTTCTACGAAATGGTAAAATTATCTTTTCATCAATTGGAGTTATTATGTGATTAAGGGAAGTTGAAGGATTGTTTTGCAAAGGGGAATGTGGTGATGACACATGATTTAATCTTGGCCCTTGAACCAATTTGACTTGGCAATTTCCTAACCCTTGGATCAAAAAATAATTAAATAAAAAATAAATAGAAAATATATATAGTATGGAGGTGGAATTGAAGGCCGAAAATAAGCCAAATTAAGACATAATTTCTGCTCCTCTCTCCCACTATATCAGCTAGCCATCTCTAAAGAAAACTAGGGAAGCCCAAGCTCTTGTACTTTCTAACATATTTATACCGGCCAAATTATACTGAAACTTTGTTACACAATATTCTCTATGTACGACTTCAAACACAATCATAATTAGAGAATATTATTTTAACTTGAATGTGATTATCTTTCTTAATTCATTAAGAGTCAATGACAAATCTATTTTTTGATTTGTTTAAAATGGTTTTTCTTCTTTAAATCACTGAATTTTTGAATATGTATGGTTGGATTTATTAATATTATTAATATTGATAAATTAATACATTATTAGAATTTCATAAATTATTTTCATCATAATGATTTATTAAACAAATGTAATAAAATAGTGCAATGGATATATTTATTTACTATTTATGTTAATCTAAATTTTTTAATAACTATTTTGTTAATATTAAAATATAATTTATATTTCTATTTTTAACAATAGAAACATTATTTCCTCATTCTATTTTATTATTACTACTTCTTTTGAAAATAATTTTGAATTTAATTCACTGAAAAAAAAAAAGCTAAAATAGAATAATTTTAAAAAATGATGGGATAAGATAAGGTATAATTATTCTCTATTATATGTCAACTTATTTTCATATTTAATTTTTAAGTTTGTCAAATTTTTTTTATACTTTTATTTGTCTTATCCATGGGCTTGAATATGTTAGCATTGATATTTTTAAAATGGAAATTAAAGAATTTTCCACTAATTCTTGTAGAAATTTATTAACTTTGATAGTAAGATTCCAAAAGCTCCTGAATGAACTAACATTATAGAATTGAATGTTAAGAATCAAAAAATTCAAAATAAGTGATTTTTTTAAGAGTATAAATAAGTGAAATTATGAATTGGATATGTGTGAACATTTGAAATTTGATCTCTTAATTATAATTACTACTATTTTTTTTGTTGAGATATATTTTAACTTTATAGAAAGTAAAAATTTTTTAAAAATTATATTTTTGTTAGCTGAAATTTATTAACTCAAATTTAAAATAATTTCAGTATTTAATTCAATTATTTTATCATTATTTTTTTTACATAAATATTCTAATCTATGGGAGAATTGGGAAAGAGAATTTAAATAAGCCTTGAACCCGAGACTTCTGTCCTAGAAAAGAGATGCATTACCACTAGACTACTCTATTGGATGTCAATTATTTTGTCATCATTATTTATGTAATTATAGTATCAAATATTGTAATATTATTTGTAATAATAAATTAAAAAGTCAATTGTGATAAATTTGAGTTGATTTAGTTATTGCAAAAAAGGAAACATTTATATAATAATAATAATTATAATTTTATAAAACTTAAATAAAAATTAAATTATACTTAACTGAAATTACCACTAGACTACTCTATTGGGTGTCAATTATTTTATCATCATTATTTATGTAATTATAGTATCAAATATTGTAATATTATTTGTAATAATAAATTAAAAAGTCAATTGTGATAAATTTGAGTTCATTTAGTTATTGCAAAAAAGGAAACATTTATATAATAATAATTATTATAATTTTATAAAACTTAAATAAAAATTAAATTATACTTAACTGAAATTAGTTAGATTTGAAAATTAATTACTTAATAATCAAATATTTAATTTTATGCCATTTCTAAAAATAGGTCATAGTTTTTTCTAATAAATAATTTTTCACTATATTTCTCTTTAAAAAGATTTTGTTAATATATTTATTTATTTTATTCTATTCTATTATAATTTTACAGAAATATATATTTAGACTTTATAAATATGGTAAGAATAGGGAAAAAATTTGAATGAACCTATTATTTTAGGTAAATAAAACCATATTATTCATTATTATAATAATTATGATAATTATAATAAACTCATTATTTTAAACCATAATTTTAAACTTTGTCAAAACAAAAAAAAAAATCTTAATTTTAGACAATTAATATAATTTTAAGCAATATTAGTGGTGAAATAAAATTAGCATAATTATAATATAGTATATTATATACAAAATTAAAATTCTTGTTTAGGTTTAAATGATAAGAAAAACTATGTTACATTAATATAATTAATATAATACTTTAATATTAAAAGTAAAATCTATTTTTCTAATTGACTAAAATATATTAAACACAATAGCTTTTTTTTTCAATATTAAAAATAAAATCTATTCTTTTAATTGACTAAAATATATTGTAATTCACTATCAAGCACAACAGCTTTTTTTTTTTTTTGGAAAATTATAATTTTCATTTTATATTTTTAAAGCTAAATAAAAAAAATTAAATATGAGAATTTAAAATATAACCTATTGAAAAAATAAGTCAATGGAAATTTATAAAATATGTAAATTTCTATATCATCTTTTGTATTTACATAATAAGTGAACATTAAATTTCTATATCATATATATTAAAACAAATTTAAATTGAAAATAGACTACGGAAGGTGATTAAATTTAAATTAAAAACAATAATAATATCTGTAAAAGTGAAAATTAGAAATTGACTTTACAATGTGGATCTGAAAAATATTATATTTTCATAACTTGAATTATTAAAAATATATGAAAATAATTTTAAAAATAAAAATCCTATGAGTAGTTGTAAGAATAATAGATAAACTTAAATATTAAAAAATAATAATAGTGATAATAATAATAATAATAATAATAATAATAATAATAATATATTATTATTATTATTAATTGAATATCTATTGATAAAATTTGGAAATATATAAGTTTTTATGGTTCCTAAAACATACTAAGATTTATTATATTTCATTTTCTTTTTAAAAAAATTACATATTATGGTCCAAGCAAAATATAATAATAAATGCTGAATTCAAAAGTCTTATTATTAATATTTTAGTAACATAAACTAAATAACAAAATCAAAAAAAAAATAATTAGAAATATTCTCATTTTCTAATTATACGTAATAGTGATATGCTCAAAAAAATTTAGAATGGATATAACTTATTTTCTAAAAATTTATCATTTCTATTTATATTTTAAACTTTCTTGTTGAAACAAATAATATAATTAGTTAATGTTGTCAATTCTATGTACTTTCATCCTTTTAGAAACTTTATAAGCTCTTATTTTTAAAGTAATAACGGTAGATTCAATAGTTTTTGAGAAATATCTCGATCATCAGAAATCAAAACTGTTTTTGTTACCACTTTGATAAAATAAATAGATCTAGTATAAAAAATAAGAAAAAAAATTATTTAAAAAAATTTCAAATACATGAAAATAAATTATAAATTAATACATAAAAATAAATAAAATGTAGCAACTTATTTGTTGTCATGATCAAAATGATATTGAATTGTTTAATAGGCACTTAAAATTGCTATATTGTTGCTATTGGCTTTAAAAAAAAAACGAAAAAGAAACAATCCACGAAAATAAAAATATACAAAGCAAGTTTTTGGGCCAACCTTCACTTCTTCAATATTCTTATGGTAGGCATTTAGAAGGGTTGAGCACGGGGCAGGTTTCCTAAAACCTGTCCCCGTCCTGCTCATTGAAAAGTCACGCCGCCTCGCCCCGCAGCGGATCGGGTTTTTCGGATCACGGGGCGGGGCAGGTTATATGTGGGTTTATCTGTGGATTTATCCGCGCGTTTTTCACAGGTTTATCCGCGAGTCATCCTCAGGCTTATCCGCAGGTTTTTTTATTTTTTGCTCTTTTTTTTTCAAATTTAAAGCAAAATCAAATTTTTCTATAAAAAAAAAGTCCAAACTTAAATTCTTTTCATACATTGAAATTGTCTCTAAAAATACACAAATTAAAAAAACATAAACAAATTGCAATTAAATTAAAAATAGTCATTTTTAGACAATTTCTTCAACATCTTGCCATTGCAACGGAATAGAAATATGACAGCAAAGGAAAAGATTACTGCATCAAAGATAAAAGAAATATTATTAGAACAACAATGGCAGCAACAGAAAGCAAAGAAAAGAATTCAAAGTTCGACGTCACCCAGCCAAGGATGCTCCTCAAGGCAAAGTTTCTTTATATTATTTTCATTAAAATAAAGAACCAAACAGATAATTCTGAAGAAAGAGGAGGCTCATATCAGATATTCCACATTCCTTCAAATTAAACAATAAAGAAACCGTTGGAACAGCAATGGCGGCAACAGAAAGCAAAGAAAATAATTCAAAGCTCAACGTCACCAAGCCATGGATGATCCTTGCGGCATCTGTCCATAAATGTTTTCTAAAATAATCATCATAGCATAAAAAAAAACAGAACCCTAACCGAAGAGAGAATTATGAATAAAGATGCAGATCAGATATTCCTTTGAATCAGACAAGAACGAAACCACTGGATCAGATAATATTTTTCTTAAATCATATTCGTAGCCTCAAAAAAAGAACCAAACGCAAACTTAAATGTAACAGAAACATAATTCTGAAGAAGTGAAGACTCGGATCAGATATTCCTTCAAATCAATTTTTTTTTTCATTTGGATATATTTAAGACAACCCCAAGAAAGAAATCACTAGAACAACAATGATGGCATCAGAAAGCAAAGAAAAGAATTCAAAGCTCAACGTCACCCAGCCAAGGATGCTCCAGAAGGCCATTTTGTCATATTATTTTCATCAAAATAAAGAACCAAATAGATAATTCTGAAGATAGAGGAGGCTCAAATCAGATATCCCACATTCAGATCAAATCCAAGTTTAAAAACAAAATAAGAAGATAAAAAAAAAAAGAGAGAGAGAATTCGGGCTTACCTGAGAGAGAGCCAAAAGCGAATGGGTACGGGGAGATCTACCTCGGCGGAGGGTGGCAGCGGTGAATCTGTGGTGGTAGAGTTGGGTGGTGGTGGTGGCGTTCGATGTGGAGCGGCGATTCGGCGAACTGATGGAGAACAAAGAAAAGAGGGAGAGAGTTGCGACTTCAAATGGAAAATTAAAATGAAATACTAGGGTTTCAAAAAAAACTATTATAAATTACATAATTGCCATTGAATGGGGCGAGTTTTGGTAAACGAGTCCCTGAACCCACTGCGGGTTTTAATTTTCAAACTTATTCCCGCCCCAAAACCCAACAGATCGGGAAAAATCATCTCTGCGGATCGGATTAGTGGATATCCCAACGGATCGGTGCTCATGCTCAACCCTATTCAGAATTGTGGTGCTACAATCCCTAATTATAGGCTATTTATAATCAAATTTTATTATATTTTTTAAATTACATGATTGATTGTAGTCAATAATTATGTTTAATTATAATAAATCTAATTTTTAGACCATAATAATAAGATATTATAGCATCTTCAATCCAAGTGTAAATTACTATAATAGAGGTGCCACATCACAAAAATAGAAGATAAGTATAAAAAATCATTTACAACCCTGTCTTCTATTTATGATGTCAATATGATGTGGAAAGAAGAAAAATAGAGGATATCAATCACACTCTCTATTTTTAGAGGGTTTATTAGACATGTTGACTCAAATTTTTGAATTAAAAAAAATTGAAAGAATTATCTAACCACCTAACATTTCTTAATATCTATTAATTAACTTAATTAAATAATATATAGTAGCTGAAAATTAGTTTGAAATTAAGAGTTGTTAAAGAGTTTTTTAATTTAATCCAATGCCTAGAAATAAATTATTGCCAAATCATCTCAACACCTTCTATTTTAATATACCACATAAAACTAAAACCCACAATTACATTAGAGATGCTTTTAGTAAAATAACTATGAGTAATTGTAATAGACACATTATATTTCCTATTATAAATTTTTGAATTTTCTTATTTATATGTAATAGATAGATTACGCGGCAGTTCAATATGGAGGCTTAAGTGGCAAAGGTTGAAAATATTTTTGATACATTATTGGACATCAATTTTTCTGGTACTCTTTATTGTAATCAAAATAAAATTTAAAAAGTTGGATACCATCATTAAATTTTACCCTGTAATTAGACAATGTTTAGATTTTTGTTTTTTTTTTTTTCAATTGGACCAATTGGACAATGTTTAAAGGTGTAAGATTTTTTGCACCCTCTTTCTTCTCCACTCGTCCATGCCCAATCATTTAAGAACAAGAAATTAATTTAGTTAGTTTAATATATATATATATTTGAAAAAATAGTTTAATATATACATAAGGAAACTTGTGTTTGAGATCGTCCTTTTCCGGGTCTTTCATTGTGTGTTTAGTGATATTGTCCTTATCTCCCTCCGTGATCTCAGGAAGTTCTCTGTTTCGGGAAAGCAAAATGGAGGATCTGATGAAAGACGAAGGATCAAGAACCAGCTGGGCACAAGTGAGTGATCTGACTCTCTTTATATGTCAGATTTCAAATCTGGTAAGAGTAGTTACATTATATAATCTGATTTGCAGGTGGTGTCCGGCGGGGAGCAAAGCAACGATGGCAGCGATTGGGAGACAGTTGGAAGAAAGCATCGTCATAAGGTAAATCGTAATTGTTAGTAAATAGTATTGTTTAATGGTTTGATTGGAAATGATATTTTGATTATGTGATGATGTGTGTCAGATTCACAAAGATGAGTGGAAAGGATACAAAAAACCTTGCAGTGAACAAAATTTTTCAGATCATGTTGAAGAAGAAAGAGTGAATTTGGCACCATCAGCAGAGGAGCTTGATAATCTATCACAAGCTTGCAACAGACTATGGCAGCTGGACACAAACCGTTTGGTGGCTGGGAGAGATTATCGTATAGATTGTGGGGACGGGAAAAAGGTCCATGACAGGGAAGATATGGCTGAAGGAAGCTTATTTAGCTTCTTAAATTCCAATGTCCTAAGGAAGCCTAGTTTTGCTCGTTTTTGTTCTCTGCTTGATAATTACAACCCAATTCAGGGTTGCAGAGAAGTCATCACATCTGAAGAAAGGGAAGAACAAGCTGCCTTCATTGAAGAAATCACTAGAACTGCTCCAATTAAATATCTTCATAAACTTCTTGCAGCTAAACGCATTGTTTCTCCAAATGTTAATGATTTTAAAACCCTTTTGACAAATCTCTGGTTCGGCCTCTGTACTCGAGCTGGTACTGCCGGCTCTTCTTCTGCTTTTGAACATGTTTTTGTTGGTGAAGTTAAGCAGCATGGGGAAGAAGTATCCGGTTTCCATAATTGGCTTCAGGTGCTTCATTTTTATGCTTATTTTGATTCTTTAACATGTGCTAATGGATATTGGTGCCTGATGAACCGTTTAAAATTTGGGCTTTATTGATTTATCATTTATATTGTAAATTGTATTGATGATTGTTGAGAATTATACTTAGGCTCAATTTTCTTTACACTTGTTCAGTTTTATCTAGAAGAAGCAAAAGGGAATGTTGATTATCAAGGCTATATCTTCCCTAGGCGACGTGGGCAGATTGTAAGTGATCTGATTCTCATTTTCCGCTATGTACTGATGTTGGTATAAACAAAAATTCTATCAGAAATTATTTTGGGGGGGAGGAGAAGAAAAGCAGACTTGGTGGTATAAGCACAAATGCATTTTTGGTTTTGAATCCTTAGTGGTTCATAATTGTGAAACCGAAACAATTTTCCTGTTTGTCAAATGCATATTACATACGTATATCATGTATCTTACCTTGGACCAATTTCTGTATTGCAGCCCGACTCCGAAACACAGTTGCTTACCATCCAATTTGAATGGAATGGAGTGCTGAAATCTGTATCAACCATCCTTGTGGGTGTGAGCCCTGAGTTTGAAGTTGCATTGTATACTCTGTGTTTCTTTATGGGTGGAGAAGATAATCATGTAGAGTTGGGTCCATACCCTGTAAATATCAAATGCTACAGATTTGGTGACCGGATTGGCTCTGTTTTTCCAATAGCAGAATAAATGGATTGCTATTATGCACATCAGATTTGGAACGGATTGCTATTTGTATGTTCTTCTAGCTTGACTACAGCTATATCCTTTGTTTATGTTGAAAGTAAGACCTCAGTACATAATAACAAGCAAAATAACCCAGCACTTGTTGCGGGCTTGCTTGTGGGATTTTTTAATACAAAGAGTTGATATAAGAACACGTGTTTCAACTATTGAATTATGTTTTATATGGATGTATATGCAAATGATTAAAGATAAAGTGCACATATCTCCATACATAACACAATCCAAATGGTTGAAACACATGTTCTTATATAAAAACATTTCTTATATTAGATAAACTCATTTTTATTTTAGTATTAAATAAAGTTCTGTAATGAAAAAACTTCCCAAAAGTCTAGTGTTAATTATAAAAATTCGAAGTTTATAATTTTCCCACTCTAATCCTAATTAGTTTTTTAATTCGAAATATTGATAATGATTGTGGTTGTATTTGAGATGTTGAAGACGGATTAGAAGAAATATATGACTGTAACATAGATTTAAGATGAAAAAGAAAGTGATTGTTTTGTGTAGAAAGGAAGAGAATGCTTTAAAAGAGTTCATAACGAGTTTAAATCCTAAAAATATGGATTGTATAGAGAAGAATAGAAGATATAAAAGCTTCCATTAATTCATCCAAAACGAATCACGTAATCACTCTTTTAATGAATAACAGCTTTCTTTTTAACTCTAATGATATATAGATTTTAGAAGGCAACAGTAATGCTTAGTTTGGATGGAGGGAAAGGAAAGGAAATTTTTTAAAATTCCTTTGTTTAGAAAAATTAAGAGAAAGGGAAAGAAAATAGAAGAAATAAGCCATTATAATTTCTGTCTAATTTTCTCCAATTTGGAGAGAAATGGAGGAAAAGAGAGAAAAATAAATATGTTTTTAAAATATTAACCTTATTTAAGTTCCCTTTTCATAGACAAATATTTAATTTCCCATTCATAAAATGAAAAAGTAAAATTAAAAAATACAATTTCACTTTTTCCTTTTTTCCATTCTTTTCCTTTCTCTTTAGTTCCCTCCATCCAAATATCGTGTAACTGCGAGATTGAGACTATAGCTAATAAGAAGGGATCTGGAAATACTTGACTAATTATTCCATTCAAATCACAAATTCTAATAATATAAGAATCCTCAAATTTGAGCTTTAAAATAGGTATGGATTGACAAGAGAACCTATGAGGC
The DNA here is from genome assembly GCA_949640765.1 of Croton laevigatus. Lineage (NCBI taxonomy): Eukaryota > Viridiplantae > Streptophyta > Magnoliopsida > Malpighiales > Euphorbiaceae > Croton > Croton laevigatus. Next base: position 12,866 of record CATIWJ010212567.1, on the reverse strand, counting down.
CGTAAATGATCTGAGTTGCCACAGACTCGGCTTAATAAAAACTTGTTCCAGTTGGCTTGAATGATTACAGAGTCGAAATTGAACCAGGCGAGCTTTCAACCTTGAATAACAAATGAGTCAAATTCGAACTTAACTCACGAGATCGCAAACCATTTCATGAGCTAGTTGGCAAACTTGTCTAATCAAATCTATTCGCGAGTTTGTCTTATTAAGCATATTCACGAGCCTAATTTTACAGATAAATATTAATAAATAAAAAATAAAAAAAATAGCGACATTCTAACTTAATGAGAACGGCGTCGATACATTTAATTTAAGTTTATCAATCAAAACCCAAACACGAGAATTGAGCTCGAATAAACTCAACAAGTCTAGTTAAAAATTTTCAAACTCATCTCAACAAGGTTAAAGTTTTCAGACTCAAATCTAACTCAAACTCAAAGTCTAGTTACAATTTTTCAAACTGGTCTTGATAAGCTTAAAGTTCAACTCGGCTCAGCTCCTTGAACCTCCATTTTAACAACTGCTACAAGTCTTTATTTACGCATTAGAGCTCAAAATTTAGGATTACAGTAAAAATTAAACCCAAAAGTGTAACCAAAATCAAAACCATGTTCCAATTTCTAAAATAATATTAAAATTTAAACATAAAACTTCTGTTCAAAATAATTTCTCCAAGTGCATTTCCATTCTTAAGAGGAGTGGGGGTAAGATGGTATGCGTGTAAGGATTACATCCAGGCAGAGGCAACTAAACTATGGGGGGACCCTATCCCTTGTTACCAAGCAAGAAGACAATACTAGCTTAGCTTGCAATTATGTCATGTTCTCAACAAATGAAAGTGAAGCTAAGATTCCTCACAAGAACCTCAATCGACCTCGTTTCACCTGCCTTATATAAAACATACCTCCAGCATTCTATACAGATAAGCAAATTTATCTTACATAACTTTAATTGGAGAGTCAAAGTTAAAAAACTAATTTAGCCTTGAGATAAATGGTTAAGAGCAAATAACATTACCTTTTAATTGTAGGGGTGTTACTTGAATTGAATTGACAAAATTAAGGTAGTTTAACAAATTTTCTTAATTTTTGTGAAAAAATGGTTGTGCCTATATAAATAAATATTTTATTCTAATTCCATGCAAGAGTTCAGGAAAATGTTTGATTCACCTAATAAATAAAATTACAACATCAGTACTAGAAAATAATGATTCTCATCTAAAAGCTCAACAAAATATTAATATGTTCATCTAAAATAAATATCATCGTGATATAAATTATAATTATTCAAACTAATAAAAAAAAGAAAAAAGAAAAGATCTCAGATGAGACAAACCGAAAGAATAAAATACCATGCTTCCAAATTTCAAACTGAACCAGGTATAGCCTGGAAGTCCAATCCTAGCAATTGGAAGATCAAGTGCACCAACAAAATGAGCGTTTTAGCTTGGCAACTAAAATGTGAAAAGAAAATTATGGTGTATATTTCCCAGTTGCCCTTACGCTTTAGTCTTAGAACAATAGTTCTTTTTTTTTAACAAAGATACTTTACATCTACAGGGGAAGGGGTAATGCGAATCAAACCCAAGAGCTCAGACTTGGCAAGGGAAACACCTATCACTAGGCTACCCACCTCGTCCGCTCTAAAACAAGAGTTCATTCCACAGATTTTGTGTACATAAATTTCACTAGATTCATTAGAGAAAAACTCCTCATAACTTTTCTACACATTCATACACACGAGTTCATATGTGTCCTTTTCACATGTGTGTCATGTATGTTTTTGAGAGAGAGAGTTGAAGAGATAAGGTCTAACATTCACAAAAAAAAAATAAATAAATAAAATGTGATGGTTGGTTAACAACTTAGTCAGCTAAAAATAAGCTAAATAGACCTCAATCCATAAAACCCAAAAATATCAATTTTCATGAGCTCAGAGATTCGAAATTATCTTTTTAACCAGTGAGGACCCACTTGCTAGACTTTAAATGAAACTTGCATACCTCCACTTGGCCAAAACAATGCAGCAGCAACATCTCATCTCTAGCAATCTTCATTTCTTCAAATAAAGCACGTTTAAGAATTACTACTAGAATTACTACTATTATCATTTCACATGGAGAAAAAAAACATACTAAAAGAATCAAGTATAAAAGACTTACCACCATTCATGTATACGCATACAACCATATCAAATATCCAATGTCGAGCACTGAAGAGAAGAAAAGATAAATGTGAGAAAGCGACTGAAGATATTAGTAGAATGATCCATCATGTTATCTCAAAAGCAATTCTTCAAAATGCAAAATGGCAATATGTAACTTAATTTGTACATCTCACATGGATATGCTACAAGCACAAATGGCAAAACAAAAGACAATTTTAGCGATTTGAATTTTGGCCAAGACAGCATTAGTATGATTCTATTCAAAGGAAGTATCTTCATTCTTTTCCACATGGAAACTTCAAAAGTCAAAATTGGAGAAGCTTCAACCTTGTTCAATGTATCCTAGAACAATCAAATTCTTCAATCACATACCAAAAATGGAGGGATTCATTTTGTCACAAAATTAGACTAATAGTATTTTTGCAAAACCGACGAATTCCATAAAATTTTACAATTGAAATGGAAAAACAAATACAAATTTCAATTTTATGATTTCCATTCTATGGAATCCAACATATAGCTACAAAATTCTACCAACATATGATAATAGGGAATTCAATTTAATTCCAAATTTCAAATTAAGCACACCAACCGTAAGAATTCGTTTACAAAGGATACCTACAGTTATGATTCATTGCACCAATCAGAGTAATGGTCCGAGGATATAAAGAATTTGTATTCTACAAAGTTGTTAATTATTTTATTTAATGTAATACTAATAATTAAGTGCACATTTACAGTTTTAAATAAAAGTTGAGATCATTTAATAAATATTCCAATATAATAATCATCACATGGTTAAAATATGAACAAATTGGAAATAGCTATTCATATTTTGGTCCCATCCTATTCTGTGCTATTACATAAACCAAAAAAAAACCTACCTTCTACCAACATCAAATGCAAAGTTATACCAGAAAATGATTACAGGCATGACTTGTCCAATGCCAAGTTTGTCTTTGCATCGTGGTGTATGAAGCAATCGTAGGGAACTTTTGATCTTATCAATATAATTGGTAAACAGCAAGCTTAGTAGACAAACAGTAAATCAGTGGATCAGCTAGACTTCAGTTCAGATAGCCAAGACCATGGAATCATACAAAAGCAAAAGTCCAAGAATAATAAAACTAGAGACCTTATTGCATCCACATACTTTTCCAAATCAATAAGAACCCCAAGTTTTCTTATCCAAAGCAAGCACATCCACGAAAATTTTCAAATTTATCGATAAACTAGAGCCACTAAAATAGGACGAGCCAGACAGAGGAGCTAAATTTTAAAGCCTTTGCCTATGTCCTAAAAAATAAACCCACCTATAGCATACTCAAAGATTTGATTTGAAAGTCTGCAGTAACGAAAATTACAGGACAATTATATTAAAAGCAAGTCTTACACTGACTTCTGAGTCACTTAAAACAAAATACTAATAGTGTTAACATTAACAATGGTAACTTTAATGATAAACACAATCTAAGTAAAGCTTCTGTAAATAAATAGTTTTCAGTAGTCTCTTGTCCCAAGCAAATATGACACTTGTAGAGATACTATATGCATCATCTAAAACTTGAAGAAACACAGAAGCAGATCAAATATCAAAATGTTTGCAATATCTGAGATATTTCAAAATTCCATCAGAGCCAGTCCAAAAAAAAAAAAAAATCATGTTTGGCAGTGTGGGCAAGAGAAAAAAAGGTACACAAAACAAATAAAAAGTTTGGTTCTGCAAGATATCAAATATAGCCAACATCCTACAATGACAGTCAAAGGAAAAGTGTATCGATTGAATCAATAACCAGTAAATATTCGAATATTTTATTTTATTTTATTTCAGCTTGATTATACATGAAGAGATATTACCGCATATGATGAAAGAGATTGAAAAGTAAGCTGAAAAATTTTGAACTTTTGCACTTTTTCTCTTTTCAACTAGAGCCCCACTAATATTGTCTCCTTCAAACCTTGAACCTGACTTTTCTTTATAAAAAAAAATAACACATGATATTCATTCATTCCAACATCTCTTATCTCCCTTTTCAGTTCTCAAAAATCAAAATTGAAACATGACTTTAACACTACATTCATCAACTTCATTTATCAATCTCAAAGAGACCAAAAGCCTCAAAACGCCTGATGATTTCCCAGGCACAATTTGCTTCACACAAATGAAGCCACAATTCCGTCTTCAAGCAAAGAACTCTGTGCAAGAAGCACAACTCTCACATGATAATATATCCATGATGGAAAGCAGGAAAAGTGGAAATTGGCACAATCTACATGCAATATCAGGTCCTCATACTAGTAATGACTCAAAGGTTCCCGTGTTTGTGATGTTGCCATTGGACACAGTAACACTTGGAGGGAATTTGAATAAACCAAGAGCACTAAATGCTAGCTTGATGGCCTTGAAGAGCGCAGGAGTAACAGGAGTTATGGTTGATGCTTGGTGGGGGTTGGTGGAGAAAGATGGACCTCTCAAGTACAATTGGGAAGGGTATGCTGAACTTGTTCAAACAGTGCAAAAGCATGGACTGAAGCTGCAAGTTGTCATGTCCTTCCATCAGTGTGGAGGAAATGTTGGAGACTCTTGCAGGTAATTTATGTTCCAAATTTTCTGTTTGGAAGTTGAATTGACCAACAGTCAAACACACAACAATTATTAATTTCAACATTCTTTAAAGTTCAAAAGTTGATCTACAGCATCTTTCACAGTTGATTTCTCAAAGCAATTTACTTTTCAGTTCAGAGTTCCTTTTCATCTTCGAATTCCTTTTTCATCTAGTTTTAGACAAAGGCTACTACTATTCTCATCTGTAGCTAGTTCACAAAAATGTAAAAAACATCAAAGATCTTTAAAATGGTTGAACAATAACTAATCCATTTTTTCCTCTTCAATTTAGCATTCCCCTGCCTCCCTGGGTGCTTGAAGAGATCAGTAAAAATCCAGACCTTGTTTACACAGACAGATCAGGCCGGAGGAATCCAGAGTACATTTCCTTGGGTTGTGATTCATTACCAGTGTTACGAGGAAGAACACCCATACAAGTCTACACTGATTTCATGAGAAGCTTCCGAAACAAATTCAGAGACTGCTTAGGAGAAGTTATTGTGGTAAGTTTCAATCTCATGATCTTTTGATGTACACTTTGAGAGCAAGGATAGTATTCATAAATAATTAACAAACCAAACAATCACCAGATTGTTTCACAAAATAATAAACCTGAAACTACAGTCTGTAATCTTAAGTTAAAATCTCATTTCCATCCATTACAATCACAAAATTGCAGTTATAGGAATAGAATATCAGCCAAAAAGAAAACAAAGGTGTCTGTTTGATTGCATTTGAGCTGCATTTGTAATGGTTTAGGTTTAAAAGACCATGATTGAAAAGCTATCACTTGTTAGCCTTTCACATAAAATGGTTCTCTAAAAAGGTTTCTTTTCTTTTCATTTTTTTTTTTTTTTTGGGTGAAAAAAAAAAAGGTGAAAGAAGCAAAACACGGGTTTGAAAGGTAGCTTCAAACCCAATACCAACGGGAGCCATAAAAGAGTACTGCAGAATCATTTTTCTAAACTCAAGTCACCTACCAAGCCAGTCAAAGTCAGCTGTGTATCCTTTTCCCCAATTATGCCAAATTTAGGGCCACAGTTTAATTCAGGTCTACGGTTAACAACTTTACATCTTGAATTCATAAAACTCTTTGGATGAAAAGAATTCATAAAAGTCTCAAATCACATTTTGTAAATCTCAATAACATAATCACTTTAGATTCCAAACAGATGCACAAAAGAAGCACAGAAAGGAAGAACAATAGTTGGAAAGATAAAGAGATGTTTAAAGAACATATGGTAATTATATCAAAGAATGCATCTAAAAAAAAGTAGAAAACTTAACTATTAATGATTCCAGATCAACCTATGGTAACAGGTGACAAATCACAAGCACACTCATAATCTGAAAGTATATGGGAATACAAGTATGCTGCAAAACATGATTGGATATAAATAACATACATATGAATTAATGGGATGCAAAAAAAAAATTGTTTCAGAAACACCCGTAAAGAAATGGAGCATGACAAGGAAATGTTAGTCCTTGATACTAAGAAACAAACTCATTGTTTACACAGGAAATTCAAGTGGGGATGGGTCCCTGTGGAGAGCTCAGATACCCAGCTTATCCAGAAAGCAATGGAACATGGAAGTTTCCTGGAATTGGAGAATTCCAATGCTATGACAAGGTAAACTTTAAATCTAACCTGGAACGCATCACTCCCTAGTGCATTAACAAATTATCTGAAAATTCCTCTAATTGAACAGCCTGTCATTTCATTGGATGATTGATTTATCTTAGTCAAGCAACAAGCAGAACCATAACATTTAAATAAAATCAAAATGCTTTAGATTATTCAGCTTCAATAGGATTAGTTCTAAATGAATAATTTATGTTGAACAGTACATGAAAGCTTCACTGGCAGCATCAGCTGAAGCAGTTGGAAAGGAGTGGGGACAGACTGGACCCCATGATGCTGGCCACTATAGACAATTTCCTGAAGAAACTGGATTCTTCAAAAGAGATGGAACATGGAACACTGAATATGGACAGTTTTTCTTAGAATGGTACTCAGGCAAGCTACTAGACCATGGTGATAAAATCTTAACTGCTGCTAAAGGAATATTTCAGGGAACTGGTGCAAAGCTTTCTGGAAAGGTTGCAGGCATTCATTGGCATTACAAAACAAGATCCCATGCAGCCGAACTCACAGCAGGGTACTACAACACTAGACATCATGATGGCTACCTACCAATAGCACGATTGTTTAGCAAACATGGAGCTGTATTCAATTTCACCTGCATGGAAATGCAAGATGCTCAACAACCGGAAAGTGCAAATTGCTCACCAGAGGGATTAGTGCAGCAAGTGAAGATGGTCACAAAGACCGCTGGAGTTGAATTAGCTGGAGAGAATGCATTAGAGAGGTATGATGCAAGTGCATATGCACAAATCTTGGCAACAAGTATATCAGAATCTGGCAATGGATTGGTGGCATTTACATACCTAAGGATGAATAAGAACTTGTTTGAAGGGGATAATTGGCGGCACCTTGTGGAGTTTGTTAAAAGCATGTCAGAACATGGCCAAAACAAAAGACTACAAGAGTGTGACACCCAAGGAACAGACCTTTATGTTGGCTTTATCAAAGAGAAGAATGACTTTAAAAGGACAGAGGAAGCTGCTTTTATTTAAAACTTGAACATCATCTATAATAATGATTGGAAGTTCAAGTTCAGTATATCATAGGTAAAGAAGGAAACAACCAAGAAAAAAATTGCCATACAACACACTATAGCTTTTGCAAGATACATTATGCTGAGATGGTTGCAAACAAGAAAAAAAAATAGTGTTTATATCAATGTTATCCAATCTAAATTACAGACAGTTCAAAATATATCATCATGGCATCGGCCATTCAAGGAACCCTTAGTGATTTGAGTCAATCCCTAGGGGTTCCGTCTTCAGCCAATATAATTGTTTGACAACAATTGTAATAAATGAGGCATTTAATAACACATTGCTCAGCGATTGTAATTAGTATTAAAATTTGAAAACGCATTTCCATTTCCCATCAATTTATGTGTTCAAGTATCACGCAAAACAGAAGAACAAAATTTATTTGATAATTTACAAATAAATGGGACTCCCATTGGGAAGTTCCTGAGACCACTACTATGAAATACGTTTGACTGGAGTTTCAAATAGAATGCTCACAATTGCGGAACAAAACGGCCACTTCTACTGCAAGTTTTTTTTTTTATTATTTAAAATTAATAAGATATTAGTGAAATGCATTGTTTTAACAAGAATTAATTGAACTTGTAAATTGATGATAATCCCAGTACCTAAAATAACTTATTGTTGAAAAACAAAGTAAAGAAATTTTCTCTTCCATTTATAGAAAATTCAAACATCACCCTTTTCTAATCCCTTTAGTACTTACAATATCAATACACAATACACATTATAGATGTTTGAAGAAATTCAATCATTACTCAGGGAAGTGCATGCTCCTTTAATTTGTTATAGTAAAATAGGCATCCACCAAGTTAGATCAATTATATATAATGATCTAAACATGTTTGTGTACAAGAATATCAGCCAACATAAGTGAAAAAAAAAAAAAGGGCATGATCTCAGAACCACTGCCTTTAGTTCCCAAACCGCCGGCTTCAACTTTAAAAAGGTGAAACTTTTACAAAACCTTCCTAAGGAGAACCTTAAGAAAGTTCCAAAGCAAAAGTAGAAATCTAGCTCCCATTTGAACTAGAATCAGACGAATTCTTTTCAAATTTTCATCTCTTAACTGTACAAAACTTGAATAAATATTAATTAGTAATAGCATTGAAAGAGTAAAAGAATCTACACGGGAATGATAGAGAAGTCAATCGATCACGGGATTCATGGGAACTAAGCATCTTAATTGGGTACATTGACACAAATACTCTTAAACTATTGCAATTTCCAAATACAAAAGAGACAACCTAATCAGTATGAAAGCAATTAAGCACTGAACATCCACATTATACAGTTTGCAGCCTAGCAAAATTACAATGAGAAAAAGAAAGAAAAAGGCAAATAAATACCAATTAAAAATCGTGCGGAGGATTTGAGGGGGAATTTCCACGGCGAAGATCTTCAATCAAGGAGGCGAGGTCCTTGCGAGCTGATTCTCTTCCAAACATAAAACCATACCTGAAAAATTGAAAGATAAGAGAAACTTTGAGAAGAGGGCAAGTGAAATTGAAAGATAACAGAACCTTTGAGAAGAGGACAAGTGACAGAAAGTGTACCAAAATGAAACAGCAGAGAAGACTCCAGCAGTGGCAACTGTTTGAATAAGAGAGAAAGTTTTTTCCATGCTTTGAATTGAAAATAAAATGTTCTTGACTTTGATTGCGTAAATATGTGTTCTTGATTTCAAAGCTGGGTTCTAATTTTTTCCTTTAATCGTACTTTTTTTTTTTTATGATTATTCGATGAATTCAAGATTGAAGAAGAGGTATGGATTGAGGGTTTTGCTTGTGTAGATAAGGAATTCTAAAACTAGATTGGATTGCAATGGGCTTTAGTTGCTTTGGTGTGTCAAACAAAGGACATATTTTAATTTGACCGGCGCCAGCGACGGGTACGATGAAGGGGAAGTCGAAGAAGAGAATGGTTTTCTTAATTTTTTTTCTTAAAATTTTTTCTGACTTCTTTTTTTAATTACTAATTTTTTTATTTCCATATGGATTTTTTTTTAGGAAGAGTTATTTTCAGATACTTTATTTTAAAGGTTATTATAAAAAAAGTACTTATGTTTTTATCATAATAATATTTTTCTCCTTGTCTTTATTTTTTCGGACTAAAAAATTTCTGCTTTATTTTTTAATTAACATTTTTCTCATTCTGTCTATTTTTTCTGTTAAAATAACGGTTCAAATATCAAAATGTAATTTTTATGGACCGTTTTAAAAAACACAAGAAATGAAGGGACCAAACTGTAAATTTATCATCTTCTTCCTCTCCAGCTTCCATGCTCTTCGTCTTCTTCCTGTTCAGCCGCCATAGGAAAGCCGATCAAGGGGGCCTGGACGGTGTTAGCCCACCTCAGGTGAAGAACGGTTGCTGAAGAACTGGTCGAGTGATAAAGGAAGAGACGGCTGAGGTGGGCTTCTACAAGAGCTTCATCGATATTTTCAAAAACGAGCAAAGAAACGAATCTCAATATTCCAGAAACTTCGCCGCCACCGGGCCGCTGCTACGCCGTCGGACTGCCACGCCGCATTGGTCGAAGACCATCGCCGGCTTCACCATTAACGTTGGCTTCAATCTGATGATGACTCGATTGCAACAGAGGACATGAAAACGCGAAGAACGAAAGAAACAAAAAACCAAAAACAAAAACATATTTGTTTGATCTTCCCGGAGCTGCATCTCCGCCGCGCCGCCGTTTGGACTAGATCCGACCGTAGGTGAGCCGTGTTGGTCTAAGACCGTCGCCTGGCTTTCCATCAATGTTGGCTTCGATCTGGGTTACACAGAAGGAAGAAGATGAAGAGCATGGAGAGGAAGAAGATGGTAAATTTACAGTTTGGTCCCTTTATTTCTTGTGTTTTTAAAACGGCCCGTAAAAATTACATTTTGATCCTTGAATCGTTATTTTAACAGAAAAAATAGACAGAAGGAAGAAATGTTAACTAAAAAATAAAGCATGAATTTTTTAGTCTGAAAAATAAAGACAGAGAGGAAAATGTTATTATAGTGAAAACAAAGTGACTTTTTTTATAATATCCCTTGTTTTAAGTAAATATGCTTTCAGGTTCTAGTGTTTTAGAAAATATATTAATAGGTTCTTTAATTATGTCTTAGTTCAACTATTGGATCCTTCTGCTTAATTTTTTTTTAAAATAATAAGAAAAAGACAAAATTGTCCTCTATTTAGTGTTTATATTACATGTTTTTTTTAATATATTATATATTTCGACTATTTAAAAAAAACCCAATTTGCAGTGTTTTTTCTTTTTTTAATATAGGTATTATACACGCACCTACCCATTCACACACCTAAAAAAGAGGATATTTTTGTGCTGCACTTCATGCTCCTCAAACCTGGGACTGCTAGTTTCTTGCTACTGTGTCTTTACCAACTCTCCCACCCACGCTCCCCCATTTGCAGTGATTTAGTCATCAAAACAATCACAACAATAATATTTTTATTCCACAATTGAAACTTATATTTTGTTTTATTTATGCCAACCAAATTAAATTTTAATATAAAATTAAATTTATTTTAGAAAAATAATTAATGTTCGCCTTTAAATATGATGTCCAAAAGCGATTTACAAGTATATGGGGCAATCGTAGTATATCCAAAGCACCCAAAGTCATATTCTCTCAATGACTAACGATTACTAGTACTAAATCTCTTTTTATTATCTAACTGACAATTGAACGTGATTGAATTGATTAATTTAAAAAAAAATGAACGCACGCAAACATCAGTAACTCACGTCAGAAAAGCAGAATAACAATGATAACAAGCAAAGACAAAGACAATATCTGGAAAAACCATATAGAGACGTAAATTAATCCTTTATATAACTAAACACACCCAATTGATTATTCTAAAATATTCAGTTTCCGAAAATTCGAGGATAAAAAGTACTCTACTAGCAATCGCGTTCATAGAATTCAATTTATCAAAACCGAATACTACTCTTAAATCTTATATTTCTAATTCATTTTTAGGTCTTGAAAGAATGAATTCTGGTAATGAATTTCAACTCTCGTCCTTAACTCCAAAACCTAAATCAGACAATCGTAAGTAAATCATTCATCCTTTAGCATTCAATCAATCCAGTTAAGTAAAATCAGAATAATCAAAAGGGATCAAAGTTTAAGACTCATATCATAATTTACTTCGACCTATACCTTAGATAATGATGAAATTAGCTCATTCATAATTTAGTTTCAACAAGCTCAAATCACAAAATAATTTCAAAACTCATCTCAACCCAGAAGCAATATCAAACTCAATTCATCATCAACATCGTAGTTTCAATAACAATTACACAATAAACAGCGAGCAAAAGAAAATTAAAAGAATACTATACTGAAATCTTTGGAATTGTTCTACTTTGTTTGTTCAAAAACAGCAACTTTTGGCTTAATTCTGGTTCTGCTTTGCTTTGAACAGTGCTGTTTTGGTTTCTTGTCTTTGTTTTAGGAAGAAAAATGAATTGTTCTTCGTTTTTGTTTCTAATGTTCTCATATGATTTTTCCTCTCCTTTCCAATGGAACTGAATCCCAATTTCTAGTGGTGATCCCAACTTCCTAGCCTTTGCTCTACAATCTCCGATGGTAAATCTCTTACCTCCTTTGAAATTGAAACCCTGTTCTGATTTTGATTCCATAACTAATCTCTCTCTGCTCTTTTTTTATCTCATTCTACTCTAATTTTCGATGATCTCTTTGCTTCTGCAATGGCCAGTTACTGTCTTCTCCCAATTCCTCTCCTATTTTAATTGCCAAAAACAGAATGTGTACCCTTCATCCTACTACTGTTGTAAGATTGTGAAGATTTCTTCTATTTTTTGGTTGTTTTCGAAGTGAAGCCTTACACTGTTTTCCGGTGATAAAGACTTGGTTTCTTCCAAAACCAGTGCCCACTCCTCCGACCAGACCGTTTCGATGTTGGTCTCTTTCTTGTTTTCTTTTTTTTTTTGGTTCTAGACCTCTCTCTTTCTTTTCATTCCTTTAATGTCAAAATTAATCTCAAATCCAATCATTGAATCCCTCAAATCTCCATTTGATCAAGTTAATAGAATCTCTTTCTCCTCAAATCGCCTCTCTTGGTCTTCGATTTCAAAAATGCCTCATTAAAAACCTTTAGATTAGCTGCTTTCTTCTCTCTTTTTTTTTCGATCAGTTCTCCTTTTTTTTATTTGAATTTCAAAAACTAATTTCTGATTTACCCAAAAATCTCTCCTCAAATCTTTTCGATTCAAAATACAAAGCTCTCATTTTGTTACTGTCTTTCTTTTCTTTCTTTAACCAAAACAGTTCGCAGCACCTAATGCAGCTTCTTTAAGGTCCAAAACGACATGTCATAGCTAGGAATCTTCAGCCAACAAAATGCAACTTCTCCTTGCATTTTGGA
>CATIWJ010212562.1:0-12295 GCA_949640765.1 Croton laevigatus | reverse complement strand
AAAAAAAAAAAACTTTCAGTCCAGGTAGGCACGCACTGAGACATTGTTTGTAGCTCATGGTATATTCTCCTTTCCCTTGTTGTTGTCCTCCATCTAATACCAACCCACCACTACTACTAACACAATCTTAGTCCAATAATTCAGTTGGATATTGTTTTTTTGGTATTATAGTTTCCACCAGTAAAACTACTAATTATTATTACTATTAAACTTAGGATTAAATTAAATACATTACATGTCAATATCACATCTTTTAGTTCTATTCACTTGCTTCCATCTTGATTTCACAAATATAACAGTTAAAAGATGAAAAAAAATCTGCTTTTTTTTTTTTTTTTCAGTCAGTGCACGAAAGCATCCCAAATTATCTTAATACAGAATTATTTCATTCATTGATGCTCTCAACTGAAAATAAATTGATAGAAGGAAGGAAGAAACAAGCAGAAAATCTAATGAACCACACTGTTCTTTATTCCTTGACAAAATAATCATGGGATGACTTGCCACAGCTTCGTGATGTGGGAAACCAATATTTGGGACATGTATTTATGTGTTAGCTGTGTAGAACCTTTACAATATTTTGTTTCTGTAATGCTCAAACCCTCATTCTATTCTAGTTCTCTGGTTTTCAGATAAATAGAAAAACTAAAAAAGACAAAAACTTCATGTTACAGTCCACCCCACTTCATGAATTTCCTGACCTCATCGTACAAAACCAATATGGCAGCAGCCCCGGTACTCCTAAACATATTTGATACTGCCCCACGATAAAAGGAGGCCACTCCCTCTGTTCTGTAAATTTTCCTCCAGCAGTCAAGTGTGCTGTGATACATTGGGTGTTCCATGCCAGATTGCATCATCATTCGCCTCCGCACTGTGTCTAATGGGTACGACAGCAACCCAGCAGATGTTGTGACAACTTGTGCCACCACCCAACGCTTCCACAATGCCAATTCAGGTTTAGTGTCCTCAGACATCATCTCCTTAATTGTATCGAAGCCTCCAAAATATAGGCTACGATGAACTATCATCCCATGCAAAGAAGCAGGAAGCCCTCTGTAAACTCCTCGAATCCCATCTTTTTTACATATTGTAGACAGGAAATGGTAGATGCCTCGAAATTGACGTACATCAGTTTTTCCGATGTCGGCAGCAAGTCGGGTATGCGCAATATCAAGTGGATATATTAGGATTAATGTTGTGCAGCCTGCTGCAGCCCCCGCAATGAAATTAGCAGATGCACCGGACAGGAAATGACCATCTTGACGGTTGCCATTTCTCAATATGTTTCTATAAAGATCCTGCAAACAAATTAGTACTTATGATCATACAATCATGATAGAATAACAGGAGATGATCAAAGATGGCAACGATTTATTTTGAACTTTGCAACAATGACCAAAGCATCATCTAATTCATTGTTCCAAGTCAAATTGATCCTAAATCGTCTTATCATGTTTATTCGCATTTTATGTCATCATGTTACTAACTTGGATATTTTGGATTTGGCTGTAGCCACTAAACTACTTTAAGGCAAAATGCAGTCTAAATGTCTTCATAGTTGAATACTAAATTGCAAAATAATTGTTGTGATTAACCACATTACCGAAACCACTAATAACCAATAGGGTATCCTAATGGTTATGGAAATATAAATAATTAACCATCACGGTTGTGGAACAATTATGGAACTAAGTATGTGGTAACTGCTAAAACCTTCACCTGCTTATTTCATGGTTATGCAACGAATGGTTACCCGCAAAATCCAACCCGCAACCATTAAAATATATATGTAAGATTTTTTAAAAAACACTACGTAGTTTTGTTGTTACTGAATGTTGCTATGACTTATAATTTAAAATAAAAAACTATGCAGTTTTTGGTTTAAGAATATTAGTAGTTTATTTTATTGTGGTAGAATTTTAACAGGTTTTATTAGTAGCGACATATGAGAAAATAATTTTTTAAAAACTTTAAATGGTTAACCGCATTATGGAACAGTTATGGAATTTCCATAATTAAATGATTATGGTTATGGAAATAACAAATTCAGCGGTTAACCGACCTACTGCCATCGCTTACAGCCCAAAAAAACCTGCTCTGTCTCTCTCTCTCCTCTGTTTCAAATCCTGTAAATAACTGATATGGCATAGGGAGCAGCTACTTTATGCCCTAGGGAAAAGGTTTTGCTATTGCTTATTGCACTGATTCTAACATAAGCTTAGTAGCCGTAAAAGATTTAATTTGTAACCAACTTTGAAAGGGAGGTGAAAACTTGCTTAGTCTTTGTAACGTTCAGTATTACATACCTCAGTTTCTCAAGTAGATTTCTTCAACCAAACTCCAAACAAAAAGACATTTGCTAAAGCTTTCCGTCACAAATGCTTGTCTTTAGTTAAAATATATATTTAAAAAGAAAATTGCATATCCTAACAATGTGCAAATTCTCAACTTCAAGGGATGACTCTATTCATTCCTTGCAAAAAAAAAAAAGATGATGATTTTCTCAGACTGCCACTATGTACCAAGGAATAACAACTTACAAAGAAAAACATTTGTTTCAAGAAGTTAAATCAATCACCTTAGAAATTTATATTTTAATTCCAGAAAGGAAGTCTACACACATTCTAATTACAATGATAATTCTAATTACAATGATCTGACTTCCTAAGACATTTCTTTCTAATTATATTTATCTACATTCCTGAATCAAATTTCTGAGAATTTTCTCTGAATCCAACTGCTCTGTTTATTACCAAATTAACTAAACTTTTATAAGACACTAAGCTCCAGGACTGATTAAGCAGAAATGATCCTTTCTAAACAACTTTAGTTGGTCAAGGGCCTATTTTGCAAGATATGAATTGAAAAAAGGTCTCCAAGCTGTGCAGTATAGACACTCCAAAGTAGCTCACTTATTTCATGATATCCATTTCCTGCACTTTTCATATCATTATTTAAGATAGCTTCTTTTGTGAAATTTACACCAAACCTTCTCTTTCTATTTATCAAATAATATGATCAGAAATTTCACCCCACATGACAGGAACTTCCATATTATCC
Source organism: Croton laevigatus (assembly GCA_949640765.1). NCBI lineage: Eukaryota > Viridiplantae > Streptophyta > Magnoliopsida > Malpighiales > Euphorbiaceae > Croton > Croton laevigatus. The sequence continues at coordinate 9,232 of CATIWJ010212562.1, read as the reverse complement.
ATATTTCTACTACTACTACAAACAAAATTTTCAAACTGAATCATATAAAGCTACAAATATGAACTAAGTTTAGCAATCTTATGCACAAATATTGCAATTACTGAAGATCCACTTAAAAGTCATTTAAGGCAGGAGCTAAACTGAAACCAATAACAGAAAAAAGAAATCATAACATAGCTAAAAGTTCCCTTTTCTGGATAATCATCTATCACTGAGGATAATTCTTTTACCACTTCCTTCTAAAATCTTCATTCTTTGAAAATGAGAAAAGGTCCATGATGAAAACTACCAAACGAAGAAACAATAGACCATGTAAAAGCTTTAGTAAGGACAAAAGGGAACAAGTGGTGGCCTGGTAGGACTATGAAAGATTTTCAAAGGTAGGGACATCATAAATCCTTACCAAGGAGGTGCTCCAGACTATGTGGAGAGTTTTGAGGTTTCTAACTTTCAATTAGTATGTCTAGAGTCAGGATAAATATTTACAATTTTGTAAATAACTAAATACATGGAACTCTTTACAAAAGCTAGAACCTTCAGGCGACTGAAAATTTACACAGCAAAATATATTAGCCTACTGTTTTCTGTTTGCCTACACATTTTATCAAACACCTTATGTGCACAGAACGAACAATAACGAAATATGTTACCTTGAGGGAGAAATTGAGTGCCACAGAAGGATAGTATCGAAGGACGCTACTGCCATTACCTCTCCAGAGAGAAAGAACCCCTTCTTCCCTGACCGTACGGCCGATGCAATCCACCATGCCCTTGAATTTCCTCCGCCCACTACCCACAATCGCCAGATTGCTCTCTTGGGTCTGTAATAGCAGCTTGGCCCGCTCAATCGGCGCTACGATGGTATGTATAACACCGCCCATAACCGCACCCGCCATCAGATCTCTCTGGAAGTTGGTCAACCATTTAGACGCCCCTGACTTTGCTATTTCGCTCTCTTCTCCTGGATCATCATCATCTCTGCTCATTCTTTTCACAAATTCCTCTCGACAGAATAAAAAACACGGGGAATAGAATTTCTAAAGCATCCTCATTTCTCAAATTCAATGGGTCAGTCCCAAAATAGCATGTCTTTTGTAGAACTGATGATTACACATTAACATTTGGAAGCGACATTGCTCTGCAATAACTCGTTGGATTAGAGGTTTTCAGGTCTCTTTGAAATTATCTTAACTATAATTCAGAAAATTGAGATTATAAGAGAGGCTCTGGAACTGGAATAACGAAATTTGTATCAATGCTTCTCTTGTCTGTAGAGTTAGAGTTTCAGTTTGTTGTGAGATAAAGAGGAAAATAACGAACTTTCACGCTACGCTGTTCATCCCCAGGAAGGTTTGATTATCAAAGCTACCCCATCAATTTTAATTTTTAAAACATTTTTTAAATTTTCTTTTAAAGGACTGTTGATCCAACCAAGCACTTACACTTAAGCAGCCATTTTAAAATTCCAACTGTTTCAACCAACCAGAACCGTAATGAATCATAACCGTAGAGAAGGTTAGGTTTTGATTCAATAAAAATTAGAATTGTAATTGTTTTGGAACCATAACCAGCCAGAACTGGAGGTTGAACCGAAGGTTCGAATCGTAAGATTCCAAACGGTTTTATAAGTTTACGCTAAATAATATTGAGTTATATAAACATCAGCTTTCTAGACTAAACAAAACACAGGAAATAAGTTTAGGAGTATAAAACATTGGGACTTTTAAATGGTGACAACTTTTTTATCATTGTAAGAATATTTTAAAACACCTAAAAATTGGAGAATCAGACAAAGAACCACAAAAAATAGTTTGGAATTGTTCCTTGAAAAACCATGGAAGAACCATAATCGGAACCGTAAACCAGAGATTTCAAAATCGTCAAAGAACCGTTTAACGATAGTTTGGTTAAGGTTCCAACATTTTTGGAATCGTGAACCGTTGGTTCTAGAACCATAATCGGAGGTTCTGAAACCGTAGTCAGGCCTACTGACACTTGATAAGAAAAACACGTATCTTACCGCAAGCAGCTTTTTTGTTGGGAGAAAGTTACCCATTATTATTAGGTGCGCCACCAAAATTTTTTTAAGCGAATCTAAGCCACTTACGCTTCCACCAAATGGCATTAATACTTTTAATTGTGACAATGTTATTAAATAAAAATTAGTCAAAATGAGCATAATTTATCCGCATATGAATGCACAAAGATTAAGATCATTACGTAATTGCAGATTTTTTATTAAATTTGACACGTAATCAAGCTAAGTTCTTTTTTTTTTTTTTTTTTTGTTGCCTTAGATATTGGGAGAGGGGGGTCATAGGAGGGAGCTGATTTTTTTGACTTCACCCAATTGGAACCTGTGCTGCACAGGTAAGGGAGGGACATCCTAACCATTTGTGCTACTTGCTCCCTTGTAATCAAGCTAAGTTCAACCAATTAAACAATTATTTATTTATATTTTTTGCAAGACCAATTAAACAATTTGAAGAAGCCTATAAAGATGATTTAAATATCTTTGTGAAAAAATGATGATTTAAATATGTCAAAATTCAAGAGTTAATAGAACTATACAGCAAAACGGTAGTCTTCAGATATCCGTCGTTGACTTATAAAATGATCCTTCATCAAACGACATAATTTCACGCAAGGAATGACATACGTAGCGCCGTCTGAAGGTCGATTCCATGGTCACAGTAAAATAAAATGTCCAATAGTTAATAAAAAGAAATAGGGATAATATAATTATAAATGATATGGAGATCAATGGACAATATCAAAACTTTAACTCAGTATTGAATGGCCTATTTACAGAAGAATAAAGTGTTACATCATATCAGAGAACATAAAAATGAGATTCCATGTTATGTTGGTCTCTGGTTCCTTTAAGCCTTTCTGTGATTACAAAATATAAATAAAGTTGAATTCAAACTTCTTTTTAAAAAAAATGTTCGAACAAACAATGGAATGAATAGCTTTATTATTGCAGGTTTTTATAGAGTTTACAAATACAAATTTGTTCAGTTATGGAAACAGAATCAAGTGTAAACATTAAATTAAAGTACATTGGTATTCTCCAAGAAAAGAAACCCCAAACCCATCAATTGGTTGAAGTTTGAAAACACAGCAGTGTATGTCAAGACATCCACATAGGATAATAATATGGTATGTGTGTGTTATGAATATTTCAAAATGGTGTGTGGTTGGTTTCTTTATACTTGAACTGAGCCTTGCTCATTCCCCAAGCATCCAACCTTGAGATCGTTACGCTTCGAGTTCCATTGTTAAATACATAAAGGTGTGCATCTTCATGGATAGCAAACTTAGGATACACTCTGCTGGTAATGCAAGTTTTACCTTCCCCTCCAAAACTCTCAATTATTGAATGATCTATCTGCAATATATGAATAAGAATATCAAATAAAGAGTGAAACTTTAATTGGAGGGAAAATATTTAACTCACCAAGCTTCTTAACGAAATCTTTTCGCGTTGGGGATTAATGTTGACAAAAGCTCCATATGTGGTTTTATCAATCCCATCTCTTAGAGAAGACCTGTTAGGAAGTATTGTATTTTTATTAGTTCAAATTATATAACATTTGGGTTTATAAAAGACAAACAAAAGCAATCAATTCAAACCTGCTTTGATCACTGCACATAAGTACTACATATGAATCATGACCTTTAAAAATCCTAAAGAATATTGCAGTTTGCTCTTTCAAGTCCTTTGTTGCTAAAGCTAACAAACCAAATGGCCCTAAACTACCTCTGATTGCTGCATTTGCATCAGTACACATTTTTTGAGGATCAACCCATGTAGGGTCCAAGAGCTCAGCCTCTTCTAATTCTGGCAATTCAAACACAATCTCTACATCTGCCTTTTAAAGATACAAGGAAGAAACAAGTATAACTACTACAAGAAATAGCACTTAACCATAAGATTATAATACTTGATCTACCTTTTCAATGCAAAATGGAATCAAAATGCTCACCTGTGAAGCGGTTATGCCTTGAATTTCGAATATTGAACCACTATCTAGTTTCTTATGTTGGATGCTAACTTGTTTATCATGTAATTTATTGATTTCCTCCACTGGCCACTGCACTAGTTGGCTTAGACTTCTATCAAGCCATATCTGCCTAGGAATTGTCTGCAATTCGAATTCCAGATTACATTCAAGTTCACACGTTCATTCAAAAATAATTAAAGCCATATTTCAAGCCATTAAGCTTTGGCCTTTCCTTAAATTTTAGAGCTTAATCTTTGACCATTGCCTAAAAGATAAAACAGGAAGTACATTTCCAATTAAATTCAACTCACCTGAAGTCCAGACCATCCTTTGTTGATAGCATCATCTGCAGTATCAGATTCATTTACCCAGCCCCACAATATCCTTCTATTCTGAACACTATCAAAGAATGTCTTTGAAGCATAAAACTTTCCATAGTCATACCTCAAGTCTGTGAGAGTTCCTGTAAAATCAAAGTCTGGAGTATATTTTTCTATATCAGCAATGTAAGTTCCTATCACATAGTAATCATGAGAATTGAAGCTTGCCTTCATAACATGCTTTACACTTGGACTTTGGACGGAAGTGTCAACACCATTTGTACCATTAAAAGACACAGGAAAGAAATCAGGACACTCCCACATCCCAGATTTTTCTGTTGAATAAAGAGGATCTTTACACTTTCTCCAATGAATAAAATCTTCACTTTGATACAGCAATGCCATTCCTAGACTATTACTCAAGCTTCCAACAATCACATTCCATTTCCCATCAGGTCCCAACCAAGCAGTAGTTGGATCTCTAAAGTTATCATCTTTAACACCATCAGGTGGAGTCATAACAGGGTTTTGAGAATATTTTACCCATTCTTCAAGAAATGGGTCAGAAAGATTTTTGGGCATTGCTAAGTTCTGAACCTGTCTTCTATTGGCATCAATACCAGTATATAAAATAACAGGTTTATTCCCAGGAAGGATTGTAGCAGAACCAGACCAGCAACTAGTGAGGTCAAATGGTTGTGATGGATAAAGGGCAGGTTTCAGATGAACCCAATTGATCAAGTCTTTTGATACAGAGTGTGCCCATACCAAGCCATCACCAAATAAAGCACTACTGGGATTGTACTGGTAGAACAGATGATAAAATCCCTTATACCACATTGGTCCTGCATGATGAATTAATAAATAATTGCTGAACACCCAGTTACAATTATAAATAAAAGCAGAAACCCAAAACAATTTGCAAACTTACCATTAGGATCTGCATAATCAGACACACCCAAGTGTGAATCCAGCACCAGAGCATATGAGAATGATTAAAGGAAATTAGATACGGTTTCTAGCAACATAAATGATAAATATTCAATCAAGACAAAACAAACATGCAAAGATCAGAATACAAACCATTAAGCCAGTTCTTGGGAGGTCGAAAGTGAAAGGAAGTTATGTAAGGCTGGGTTTCTGACACCAAACAGATTTGAGATTGAATATTGTTGAATTCTTGGTGTGAGGCTACAGTTTGAACTCCATTCAGCAGAAGATAAAATAATCCAACAACAAAAATAGCTTTCATCTTTTTGAGGCAAATGGAATGACAGAAAAGGTATATACTGCTGTGTTATTGGCTCTTTTTTCTAAAAGAGATGATCCAAAAAGTCTTCAGAACATGGAGGAATCTGATTGATCAACTTGGAGAAGCTGATTAGAGCTTCTTATCCAAAAAAATAGAATAATAATAATAGTAGTAGTAGTAGTAATAAACTAATGCTACTGATTACTTTTGTACAAATGCTGATATTAAAAAAATCAGAAGGGACAGTTATACTCGAAGGGGATGGAGGGAGGATAGATTGAATGGTTTGGGATAAATTATGGTACAAAAATTGACTTTATTTACTGGGAAAACGAAGACTTCACCAAACACACTGCCAGCAAGAATTCTCAAGTTTTATGGAAGCTAGTGGGGGGAGCATAGGATTGGCGGAGAATTCTTAAAGGGATGGCAGGGGTCCTTAAAAAAGGAGTATAATGGCAAGGATATTGGTTACTGGCTGCGAATCAAGTTAATTACAGGGGTCCTTAAAAAAGGAGTATAATGGCAAAGGATATTGGTTACTGGCTGCGAAGTTAACTTTCAAGATTTCCTATAAAAAGGAAATTATCTTTCAAGCCAAAATTGAAATATGGATGCCTGAATGCAATGGACTGGGCCATTAATCAATATTGTCATCCAAAGTTTAAATAGTTTGTTTTAGGACTTTTGTTTAGTGGGTGATCATTCCGCCAATTCAGAGAAAAACCAAGTTAAGGTTTACTCACAAAATGTTTTTGACCAAATACAATCGAATTAACTGAAATTTAATATCCAAGTAATAATAATAATAATTGGAAAAAAATATTATAATTGTTCATATAAATTTACTACTACTATTATTATTATAATTATTCTGAATAAATGCGGAAAGATACGGCTCGTTTACAATTATATAAATTTCATTTGTAAAAATTTTTTATTTCTTCATAATTTTTGAATGATATATACGGAAAGATACAGAAATATGAGAAAATAAATTTATTTTCTTGATTTTTGGAATTTCTGGGCTTGAATTTCAATTCTACAAACAGAGGAGAAGAGCACTACCTTTGAGATTGTTGCTTTTTTTTCTCATTCAAATTTGTGTTTCATGTCATATGTAATAGTGAGTTTTTTTATCTCGCGTCTATTTGTCTATCCAATTGATAAAGTTAAAATTATAGAATCCATATTGCAATAGTGAGTTTTTATGAGAAAATATAAGAAAATAAATTTATTTTTATGATTTTCTTGAGATAATATAAAAAAAGAAATTTATTTACTTTTTTTTTAAGAAAATAAGAAAAAATAAATTTATTTATCCATGAATAAAGGCTGGTAATGAAAGGAAATAAAAATAAGTAAATTTATTTACCCAAAAATGGTGGCCGGTAATGTAAAAAAATAAAAAAAAATAAATTTATTTGCTAATAATGGAGATGGCCGAAAAGAAATAAAAGAAAAAATAAATTTATTTTACAACGACCGGTTTGAGAAAATAAAATGATATAAATTTTTATATCAGTAGTTAATTTAGAAAAAAAATAATTTAACTAAGGGTCTACTTGTAAAAGAGCAATAAAAATTCTATTAAACTAGCAAAAATATAAACAACTAAAAAAATTATTTACTAAACCTAAATATTAAAAAAAAGTGCTATTATATGTAATTTCCTTTTTCATAGTTATTAATTCCAACAATTTAACAAAAAAAATTTTAATGAATCAGTTACACACGTCAGTGGTTGACCTGTCGTAACAAGTCAATACATGAACGGCAAGTGTCATTAATTTTAATGAACGGTAAGTGTCATTAACTTTAATTATTTTAAGAAAAATAATAAATGATTGTATTAATGTACACATAAATCAAGTGTATTTAATAAATGCATTTATTATTTTTTTAAAATTAATTATATTTATCGTTCATGCATTGATTCGTTACGACACATCAACTACTGACGTGTGATAACTACTTCATTGTATAATTATTAATGCCCCACCACTCGGATAACAAGCCCGCGTTGGGCGGCCTCAAATGATTTGTCCACATTTGTTTAAAAAAAAATATATTCTTTATTGCAACTGATGTGGGATAGTTTAACATGACAAATACAAATGCTATCAGGTCTATCTAGGATATGAATCAAAATACAAACTTTTTAGCCTAAATAATTTATTTATAATATACTATAATATTATTTGTGTTGATTTAAATGCGGTATTAAACTCGTAAGATGCAATTATGAAAAAAAAAAAAATGGTGGCTGCTAGATGTGTATCTTTGCCTCCGGTCTCAATACCTACGGAAGCGGAAGTAATTACATGTTGGGAGGCACTCTCGTGGATTAAAGATAAAGGATTTACGGATGTGGTGATGGAGCTGGATGCTAAGGTAGTGGTTAATCAGATAAATTCATCTTTGTGTAATCGCACTTCGTTAGGTTACATTATAGATGACTGTAAACACCTAGTAGTGCAAATTAGAAGTATTTCTGTTAGTTTTGTTAAGAGGTCTGCGAATGAAGTCGCTCATACTTTTGCTAGAGAGGCTTCTTCTTCGACATATATAAGGGAGTGGTTTACGGAGCCTCCTTTATTTCTTCGTCTTGTGTTGCAGGAGGATTTAATTTAATGAATTATATATTCCTTCAAAAAAAATATAATATCACCAAGATGAGGAAAATTACAAATTCAATTCATTTTCTTTGTTCTAAAATTAAAATATTGTTCCATTTTTATATGAAGGCAGTAAATTTTTTAATAGTATTTACCTATTTTGACTAAATCAAATTAGATTTAATTGAAATTTTTGTGCAATTATAAAATATGTCATTAATTAAATGAAAATTAAAATTTACAATGTAAACAAAAATAAGGCAAAGTATAAAAAATTAATAGCAAGAAAGGCCATTTATATGGGATAAATACAGCCACCCCCCACTTTTTAGCGCCGATGCCTTTGACAATAAGTTTAAAGTGGATTTATAATGAGTTGATGATAACTTTCAATCTTTATACTGGTATTAAATTTACAACCTCTTTATGAAAAGGTATACAAAACTGAGTTTGTAATAGTTAACATATTACAAATGAAATGAGTTTACAAAGAGTTGAAAATGTGACAGCGACTCCTTAACCTCATAGTACAAAGCATGCCCATTCTTTGGTCATATTGGGGGTGTATTCAATCAAGACTTTTAATGATTTTTAATGACTTTGCAAGTAATGTAGTATTCAATTATGACTTTTACAGACTTTATAAAAGTCATTCAAAGTCTGTAGGTATTCAAAAAGTATTTACTTTTACAGACAATGACTTTTAATGACTTTTTAGCTAAAAATACATATAAAAGATTGAACAAATTCTCTCATCATTTTACACAATACTTTCATAGACTTTTACACAATCAATCTTCGACCGACGATCAAGCTATCAAAGTTGCTTCTACTCAATTGAATTAGTAATTCAATCATTTCTTCCTCTCAAACGGTGCTACTACTACCCAGTATCGACCCACGCCACTGATAAAGAGATATTGTTAATGAAAAGATATTTTTGAATTATTATTTTATTATATAATGTGTAATTTTTATTTTAATTTATATAATTTTATATACTATTTTAAGAATTAATAATTTTTATTAAAAAAA
>CATIWJ010212520.1:0-11349 GCA_949640765.1 Croton laevigatus | reverse complement strand
GGTTTACTTTCAGTTTCCTCTCAATTTCCTAACCGCTGCATTAATGTTTATGCAGCGGCGGCATCTAGGGTATGCAAGGAAGAAGATGAACTTGGTCAGTTAATTACATTTTAGACCCTAAAGTTTATTTTTCTTGAGAAATATGTTGATAAATATCAGTTTGATACTTGAACTGATCATTTACATGCAGTTACCACAGCAGATAACGGAAAAATATGAAAAATTAACAGAGGGACTTTTTAGTGCAATGGAATGAAAATAGAGGGATAAATATTTCGAAAACTGCAAGATAAAATAGTTAAATATGATAAAATGCAGAAATAAAATACTACCTCCGTTTTCAATTATTTGAGACTTCACACTGTTCATCCTTCTTTTCCTATAAAATTTTCTTCCAATTCTACCTTAACAACTCATATCCACTTAATTTAAAAAGTGGATCCCACATGCACTAAAATCCAAATCTCCCCCACTAAAAGATAAGACCCAAAATTGTCCAAATACACGCATAAATACTAAAAGTCAACATATTGAAAACTACCATTTAGCTACAAGTCTCATACAATTGAAAACGGAGGTAATAGTATTTTTTCCTAATAATAATACACGCCAAATTTTCAAAATTTCTGCCACTGTCGTCGTCCAGATACTTTCTCTGTAATTCATTCTTCGTAAAAGTTTGACTTTAAAATTGGAATTCTACGTGCAATGTTCCTTATATTTTATTGAATAAAAAAAAAATAAATAGTTGACGCAACCAATTATTGTTTATGGACAAGGATAATTTCCTTATCCATCTCTGTAAAATATCTAGGATTATTGTACTAGATATCACAATTTGTTTATAATTTTTTGAAGAGACAATTCATAATTTAGTTTAAGTAAATAGTACATTTGTTTGTTAGTACGTTTGTTTGTTATTTTAAAAATTAGCACAATATGTAAAAAATATTTTTTTTTTGCTATAAAGAAAATATGAGAATATATATATTTTTTTCTATAAAGAAAAATATAAGAAAATATATGAGAAAATAGCATTTTTTTAATATTATTTCATATAGTCTTATATTTTCTTCGTAGTGAAAAAATGTTATTTTCAAATTATGAAACATATTTTGTTATTTTTTTAAATACGAAACATATATGTTGTTTTATTAAAAAATAGATTCTCTCCGTGTTATTTACTAAAATCGCTCAATTTCTATTTTTTAGGGTCAATTCAATTTCTTGTAATTTATTACCTAGAAATTTTTTTCTTTCACTATGATTATCTAGGAGAAGTTAGTTAAAGGTTAGAGAATTAATTGGGTTTTCAATTTTTTTTATTATTTTTATATTTTAAAAAATGAACCATTGGATTCTTATTTAATTTATATTAAATAGACAGATGAAATATAAATATAAAAATTTACTAAAAGATGCATAATTTGACTATATGTTATAAAATATATAAAAATAATTTACTCGTTAAATTTGTAGTCATATATAATTTATAATACAGAGTGAAATTTGAAAATTGTGATACAATGCTTTTAATCTCAATATCTAGTACAAATTTTAAAAAAAAGTTGGTCAGCCTCATTCTAGAATTAATGTTCCTTATTTTCTTATTTTGTAACCCAAATAAGAAAATAGAATAAAAATAGATAAAAATATTAGAAAATTTTAAAATTTGTCAAGTTTTTAATTATTAATTTAAATTAAGGTATCGTTCCAAGGAAATTAAGTTCCCTGAAAGTACAATTGTAGGGAAGTTATTTACTAGTAAGTGAGGAAAAAATTATCGATTGGTTTGTTTCATCAATTTCTGGAAAGTTGAATTATTTAATAAAATATAATGTTAAAATATCACAAATGTCTCTACAATAAATATTTTTAAATATAAAATTAATGATAAAATAAAAATTATCTACAATTATAGCTGGAGAAGTCAATTTCCTTAGATTGTAGAAGAGAAATTACTTTTCTTATGGGAGGGAAGTTGAATTTCTTAATTCCTAACCTTCTCAAAATAAACACTTAACTTCTAGGAAAGTTGAACTTTCACTTCTCACTTATACCAACTAAATGATGCCTATGTTTATAAAAAAAAAAAATTTAAAGCTCAATTGTGATAAACAGTAGTGATTTTATGTGTAATATAAATATAATAATGACAAGTTTTTGATAATATTTTAAAGGATTAAGTTTATTAGTATAATATTTGTATTTTTTTTTTGTATTTTATAAATACAATTATTTAGTCTTTATATTTTGTATATATTTAGTTAAAATGTCCTACCATCCAAAATTTTTTACAATATTTCATTATTTTACAGGAAATTTTCTTGAAATGAAAATTTTAGACGGAATGTTATATAAACTAACAAAATAGAAGGACTTGAGAGTATATTTTAAAAAATAGAAGAATCTGAAAGTATGTTTATTAAAATGTTTAAAACATAAAATATAATCTTCCTATATTTATATTATTTATATAGTAATGAAAATAAATATATATAATATATCATAATAGTTAATAAAAATGATCAATTATGCCTAGTTATTACACAAAATCCATAGCCTAAAATATGAAAAATCCAATTTTTTTTTTTTAATGAAATATCCAATTTAACTAGTGGTTAGAGGTCCTGCCCTTGTTTGCAAGGAGGACAATTCCAATGCACATGGTTAAGTAGTCAAAGTCCAACTATCTCTTTAGATAGAGGACAGTTATTGTTGCTTTCGTGGAAAAAGCTTAGCTACACATCAAATCAATCAAGATTAACGATCTTTTAATTCGCACCCAATGCAGAGCCAAATCACAATCTATTTACAATCTAGTCAATATATCATGATTCTAATCTCTCAACCTCCAATTACAAAAAAATAAAATAAATTCTTTTAACTCTTAAACTATTTTAACTGTTTCCTTCAATTCTTCCCTTATTCTCATAGTGATTACGGGCAAGTGCTTCTAGAGGTATGCGGAATCAGTTCTCGCATCGGTTCCTAGCAGAAATCGGTACGGAAATTGAAAAATGGTTCTTGAAAACTGTGAAACCGGTACCAAAACCATTAGAACTAGTAACCGATGCTAGAATTGTATTGATTTTTTGTACGGTTCTGGCTTCAACGTTTCCAGGAAAAATTGAAATTTTAATTGGGTTGGGTGTTTAGTTTTTTTTTTCAAAACCACGTGGTTTTGAAATTTGTTTTAGTTTTAATCAATTTGGGTTCGGTCTCTAGTAACCATTCCGGTACAATTCCTAAAATATCGGTTCATTTTTTATTTTATTACTAATTATGATATACTACCTCCATCTTTGTGGGTAGTTTATATTTTCTTTTTTAAGTATTTTTTTTGGGTTGTTTATATTTTCATTCATAGTAAGTTTTGTAATTGTTTATTATTATTTCTTTATTGGTATTGGTGAAAAAATAAGTGATGTAAATGATTAATAATTATTTATTATTATTTGTGTATTGACATTGGTGATTCCTAGGAGTGTTCAAAACCGATCCGAAATGCGGTTAACCGCCCGAACTGAACCGGAACCGGAATGCGGTTACTCATTGATTTCTTGATATTTGTATTTTTATAATGTAAAAAATTAAAAAAAAACAAATATAGTAGTTTTTTTTGTTCCAAGTTGGTTTCCCTAGAGAACCACACATATATATATATATGGATAGCGGTCATAAACTACTAACAATTAAATATCAAGGGGTTTACTTTTTATAAAATTCTACTACAATCTCTAAAAGCTATCTAAAATGCTATGTCACCGAACATTATAAAAAAAAGTATTTAGCATTTTGAATAGTCAAACCACTAACCATTATATTAACCACTATTACCAAATACGGTCTTAATAAAGAGAAATGTTTGCAGGTAATCGATTATTTAAAAGTATAAATACTAATAAAATAATTGTAAGTTAGATAAAAATTAAATTGAACTTTTAAATAGTTTGCATTATTGTTGCATATCATATTATGTGGGATTTTAAATAATTTTATTTTTTTTAATTACTGATGACACCGACACCGCTCTCAGAGAAATCAGCACCAGATGAGCCATGAGATCCATGAGACCAGATAACTTTACATGGGTTGGGCTAAGGCTGAAGATCGGTACAAGCCTGTTTTAGCATAGGTCAGGTAATTAAGGATCGGCAGGGTCGACTAAGGTGTTCAGCATTTCGGATGTTCAGGTCGAGGTCCATGAACCATCCAGGGGTTGTCCTCTGGCCAATCCGGACCATACTCTTAGAAATCATTATTTATAGTTTGAACAGTTAGACACGCAACTCATACTCTGACAAATATGGGCTCTGAATCTATATTACTGTCATCATTATGGAGAGATTGACATTTACTGTCATCATTACGAGGAATTAATGTGTAAGCAACCACTAAGTAATCTCTCCTATAAATACCACAAGGATCTACTATTCACGGGCAATCTCTCTCAACATTTCTATTCTCCTTAATCTCTTTTCTTTATCTTGGACGATCCCACCTTTGACTTAAGTATCGGAGTGTTTGCTAAGGTAAAACTCTTACTCTTTCCTTTGTTTTCAGGATCATCTCGCCTAGACTCAATCACTTTGCCACTTAAAGGTGAACCATAGCTCAAGTTAGTTTCCCTTTTTAGCCTCGGAAGCATCAATTACAGACTTTATTTATGTGCAAAATATTTTAGATCATGTATGTATTGTATACCAATTTTATACCGATAGTCAAATTATATGTTTTCAAAACCTATTAAATAGATCTAATACTATTCTCTCCCTCCCCTCCCCCTCCCCCTCCCCCTCCCCCTCCCCAAAATATCTAAGGGAAAAAAAAAAAAAACTAATACTATTCTGAAATTGGTCTTTCCTACTCATATTAATAGAAAAATCATAGTTAGAAAAGTCACACTTTTATTTGTTCCAAAGGCCCCATTAAAATTTGTGGTAATGTGACACTTTTATTTGTTCCAAAGTCCGCACATTGGGTGGCCGTTCTGGTTTTTGTTTTTTTTATATATTTTTTATAATTTTTTTTAAAAAATAATTATAAATTGACTGTATTTATTTTGACATCAATATTAGATACTTGCAATTTTTAGATTTGACTCTGTATTATACGTATTATATAAAATAATTAAAATCGTTGAGTTTAACAGTCCTAATAATTTTAATTATTTTATATGATATTTATAACATATACAAATTTACAAATTGTAAGTTTCTAAAATTATTGTCAAGACTAAATATAAATATTCAATAATTTAATTTGAAAACAAAATATTATGAAAATAAAAAATTAAACTAAAAAAGAAATGAAATATCGTCCCCATATGAGGACGTTGACATAGTATCATCACTCTATAAATTAAAACACTCCTTGATGAAGCTCTCATATAGCATAGCATCTAAACACATAGCAACAAATAAGGTGATATGGAGTTTCATTTGCTCTGCATTTTCGCTTTCTTCTGGGTAAGTATTAAACGTTCTCTATTTTATTTGAATTTTGTTTTCAAAGGAAACAAATATGGAAGCTAATTTCCATCATCAATTTGTAACAGCTTGTTATAAACCAAAGCAGTGCTTCTCCGGCAGCTGAGTTGTATTGGGAATCCATGTTACCAAACACTCCATTACCCAAAGTCCTACGAGATCTTCTAAATCCTGGTTGGTTAATTAACTCTCTCCATTTATTTATTTTTTTCTTTTAGAAGCTCACTCCAACTAATCCTGATGCAGTGCGGACCTACACAGTAAAATATGGGGCCAATTGACACGAATTTTTTATATAAGTCCTCAAAATTTGTAAAATTCTTTTATTTTTTTAACTGCAAATTAAATTTGTAATTATGTTAATAGAATTTAAATTCCTAACCTTAGACAAAAAAGTACATCATTCTAACTAATTAAGATAGAGGTCTTTTGCTAAAGGAGCAATAGCCCCTTTCATTTTTTTTTCAACTTCTTTCAAATTTTACTTTAATATCGATTTTCTGATACACTATATATAGAAATAAAGATTACAGGTTCAAGTAAATAATTTTAAATTAAAATTTATTTAAAAATTTTTCATGATAAATTATTAACAATATAATAAAATTTAAATTAATTTTTCTGAAAGTCACTAAAATTTAAAATATATATATATATATATATATATATATATATATATATATATATATATATATATATATAAACCAACTCATGTTGGTTTTTTGGAAACGGTATATTATGATTCTCGAGACCACTAAATTTTTTTTGTTTTTATTTTTTTTCCAAATAATATATTTTGTTGTCTATGTTCATACCTGAGATCATTTTCAAATTTATAAAATTTTAATTTGTAAAATAATTTGAACCGTTAAATTTGCAGTTAAATAAATTTTATAATACTACCTCCGTTTCGATATAAATGAGACTTTAGGGCTTTTTGTTGTTTCTAAATAAATGAGACTTTTGGTATTTTTGGTAGAAAGTGGACGATTTTGCCCTTTGTCTTATAGTGGAGTGGAGGAAAAAAAACAATTTTTAAATACAATGTCAGGCGTGTTTACTGAACCCATAAGAGAGAGAAAGAGATATGGGCCTGACATTTGCAGGCGTGTCATAGCAGACAGCAACAGAGAGAAAATGGCATGGAAAAAAGGAAAAATATACTGTTCTTAATATGGCTGCATCTTTTTTATAAAAATGCGGCCAATACCTCCAAAAACTTGAAAATGGTGTATCATATGAGTTTAAGATGCACCCAAAATAATAAAAAAAAAAGCCGAAAAAAAAATAATGGAAAAAAAATTAAGGATTTGGGAAAATAATTAATGGTGCAGACAGAATTGGAAAATGAAAATTGCCCCTTCCCTCCAAATGTGATTTCCGCCAAAAATTGGAAACTGGGAAGCATTTCATCTCTCAACTATAACCGCTCCCTCATTCTCTTTGAATAATAACTCCCCCTCCTCGAAAATAGCTGAGAAACCACCATAACTCTTACCATTTGCCCTTATCCTAAAATATGTTTCCCTAAAAATGGAGAACTTGGCCGAAACTTCAGATATGATTTGTTTTTTGGCGAAACATTCCTTAAGTTTGTGGAGTACATATGCATGTACTTGGATTTTGGTTGTCAATGACACATGGGTTCCCTTTTTTCGATCAATACTTGGGAGTTCACCTTCTTCCCTATTCATTTTCTATGATGCTTTGGTGTTTTTGAGGTTTGATTTCATGGTTTTTATAAGGAAGAAGAATTCTGTGATTTAAAATACACCAAACTTTGAAATTTTGCAAACAAATTTTTTTTAGGGGGAAACAGGGGCAAAATTTTAGGTGCATTTCGCCGCACTTTTTTTCCCCTTTTACTTACTACAACCCTCCATAAATTTCAAAAATGCAACCAAAATATAAAAGCACCTCTATGGTGAAAATTCCCGCCTCCCCACAAGGTTTTTCACCTCTGACATGCACGCGTTTTTCCTTGTTAGCGTCAGAGTCTACTCCATCATACGTCATCAGCTGTCTCCTCTTGTCTACCTTCTTTCTCTTACTTTTTTAGGGTATTTTGGGAAGAAAAAATTGAGAAAATTTTATGGTGAATAGTAAAAGTCTCAGTTTTATTGGAACGGAGGTAGTAGTTAAATTTTGTAAATTGCAACCCACCAAAATTGATTTCAGATCTCTCTACATACAGTTTGATTAAATGATTTGAATAAAAAATGAAAAAAAAATAAGATAAATGGCTTCAAGATGGGTCTCGAATCAAGAGTCATAGGCATGCTCTTTTGAAAATCGATGTGAATCGAGCCAAACACCTATAGCCTAGATGGGAAGGGTTTACGGTTAGCTCACTCCTTACACTTCCATTTATTTATTTATGCTGCCTTTTATTTTTCATTACAAACGTTCTATATTATTGAATTTTTCAATCGTATTACAAGCAGATGCTGGAAATAAGATCATCATTTCAGATTGGTTGGGGACTGCAAAAACTACAGATCAAATAATCAAAAGAGATGTTGGTTATCCGTATGGGATTGGAAATTTGGACAACAACGTCACAATCAACGATACAAATTCTGTCCATTTCCTCCTCTACCAGGATCTTATTCCTGGGAGGAAAATGAATGTCAAGTTCACTAAATCAGTGCATTCTTATTTCTTGCCACGTAAAGTTGCTGAAACTATACCTTTTACAAGGAAAAAATTACCACAAATACTCAAGAAATTATCAGCAGAACCCATGTCAAAAGAAGCTCATGTCATAAATGAAACATTAGAAATGTGTGAAGCACCAAACATGAAAGGAGAAGACAAATACTGTGCTACATCTTTGGAAACATTGGTGGATTTTATTGTTGCGAAATTCGGAAGAAAGGCTCAGATATTCTCTAATGAGGCAGCTAAAAGTCAAGAATATACCATTTTGAAAGATATTAGAATGATAAATAGCAGTCAAATCATCTGCCATAAGATGGGTTATCCATATGCAGTATTTTATTGCCATCGAATTATGAAAACCAAGCTATATGTTGTGCCGTTGGCGGGCGTTGATGGCGCAAAAATTAAATCACTTGTTGTGTGCCATTTAGACACAACACAGTGGAACCCAAAGCATTTGGCCTTTCAGATCCTCAAAATTAAACCAGGTCGCCAGTTTGTCATTTAGTTGAAAGTAGTCATGCTCTTATTTGGACTCCAAATTAGACGAAAAGAAAAATTCAGAGTTCATCAAAGGGCCATTTTTATAACACCTATTAGACAGTAAAAAAATATCTTGTAAGAAAATAATAGCATCAACTTGAATAGTTGGTGGTTTGTGCTTTTCTTTCCTCTGTTAAATTTGCATGATTAACATAAGAGACGATCAGCCTGCGAGAAAAATAGCTACTTTGGCAGTCTGTTCGTTTAGTGGCTAATATCAACCTCTTTCTTTTTATTGTAATAATTTTTTGTTCGCTTCTTGTCAAGAGTAATAAATTTAATAATTTATATCTGTGTATTACAAGCATATGACCCATTTATTCAGCGAGATTAGGATCAATCCATCCACGGAGTTTAGTTAAGAATTTCCCTTCCGGGAATATATGGCTTACTCGCCTATAGATAGAGATACATGACATCATATTGATAAGGTAGTCTAATAATTTGTACTCTTTTTATGTTTACAATTATTGGCCTGTTGTTATACGGTTGCATAGATCCAAATATCATATTTTACTGCTTGTATATGTACATGGTTATTCTTAATTGAATAGTATTTGTTGATTTTTCTTTCCTGTCATGTCCACTGATAGTCCGACTTCCACAAGAGAAATTGCATACTAAATTAGTTTTATATAATAAACTTATTAATAAATGACACGTGGCAGCTAATTGATAGAAAGAAGTGTAAAATTTCTCATACCCACCATGTGATTGTCTTCATCAGTCGGAAATTATAGAGGTCTCGAATTCATGACCTTCATTTTTATAATTTATTTTCCAAATCAAATGATGGATCCTATGTATTGAATTGTGAGATCAATTATAATGAGTTTCAGTATACTGATATTGGCTCTGTATTATAAATTATACATAAGATATCGGAAAAAATTCCAGTCGCAGTACGTAAACTTTGAGAGTTCTTTCACAGAAGTACGTGAACTTCAAATCCTTGCAAATAAATAGCAGAACTTTGAAAGATTTTGCAGAGAAATCGTTTTAGATGGTTTGCAGGTTCCAGCCGATTGCAGTGTAGGGTCTATTGACTATTTAAAAATTATTTTAAATTTTCAAGGACTCTTTTATAATTTTCCAGAGCCGTCATCTTCAATCTCCTCTTGTCCTCCTCCTTTCGATAGAACCACCACCACCACCGTGCAACCACCAACACGAACGCAAGAACGAAGGGTGCATACGAATCTTTATCTTTTTCTACTTCAAATCTGATTCCAGATTGAATATTTAGCTTAGCTTATACTAAGGGGAATTGTGGAAAGGGATTGGAATACTCCTCGAACCCGGGACCTTAGTTCTATAAAAGAAGTGCCTTACCACTAGGCTACCTTATTGTGCTTGTTTTATTTTTTATTCTTTTTGCTACTGATTCTTTTATTTCGCTTTTCAACGTCATTAACAAGCACGATCAAATCGGTACGGCTATTCAATTACAAGGCATAGCAATTTCTGCAATGTTTTTTTTTTTTAAATTCAATTTTAGGTCTAATATCGAATTTTTCAAATTCTATTCTTTTTTCTTCCTCGCTTCTTGATTTGATCCTTTTATTTGCCTTCGTGGAAGATTTTTTGTTGTATTATCTCCAAAGAAAGGACCCAGCCGATTGCAGTGTTGGGGTTCTCATCATGGTACGCTTGTTAATTTAGTTAATTTATTTAGTTCAATCACCGAAGTTCTTGAATATGTTGGAAAAAATAGATTTGATCGTTTACAAAGGGCAGAGGCTGATGAATTGATCATTTTAGTGAACAAGTTTGAATTTGTCTTTATAATGCAACTTATGATCAAGATTTTAAGAGTCACAAATGAGTTATCTCAAGTGTTACAAAAGAGAGATCAAGATATAGTGAATGCTATGAAATTGGTTAAAATGTCAAAAAATTGTTTGCAATCAATGCGGGATGATGGTTGGGAATCTTTATTGAAGCAAGTGTTAGCATTTTGTAATGAACACAATATTGATGTGGTTGATATGAATGATGTCTATTCAGCTAGAAGATCAAGTCGTAGAAGTGAAGAATTGACCAATTTCCATCATTATCGCGTTGAGCTATTTTATACTGTGATTGATATGCAACTTCAAGAGCTCAACAACCGATTTACTGAGACTAATACAAATTTGGTTTTATGTATGGCATGTCTTAATCCTAGATCCTCATTTTTTGCTTTTGATACAGACAAATTGATCACACTTGCAAGGTGCTATCCTTCTGATTTTTCTCCTGTTGATTTGATTATACTTGAATCTCAACTTAAAAACTTTGTTGTTGAAATGCGCATGGACGAAGATTTCTGTGACTTGAATGGAATTGGAGACCTTGCCAAAAAGATGGTTTTCTCAAGAAAACATGATGTTTATCCTTTGGTATTCAAGTTAATCAAATTGTCGTTGCTTTTGCCAGTTGCTACTGCTAGTGTGGAGAGAGTATTTTCTGCAATGAAATTTCTTAAAATCCCTCTCCGCAGTACAATGGGAGATGAATTATTGAATGATTATTTGGTTTGCTTTATTAAAAAAGATGTATTTAAAAATGTTAGCAATGAGGATATTATGCTTAGATTCCAATCAATGAAAAGTAGGCGAGGATCTTTATAATTTAATTATAATTTGTAATATTATTTATGAATTTTTCATTT
>CATIWJ010212485.1:0-39530 GCA_949640765.1 Croton laevigatus | reverse complement strand
TTATTAATAATAAATAAAAATAATAATAAATAATAATAATAATAATAATAAATAAATTAAATAATAATAATAATAATAATAATAATAATAAATAAATAAATAAATAAATAATGAAAAATAATAATAAATAATAATAAATATACAAAATAATAATAATAATAATAATAATAATAATAATAATACAACTAATAATAATAATTCTGATTCCGATTCTCTGCTTCAAACCAAACAGTTACAAAGAGAATCAGGGGCAAACCATTTCGTTTCTGGATCATAACCAAACAGGGAAAGATATTCCGATTCCCTGTTTCCCTTTCCTGATTTCATTCCGTTTTCCCTGCGCGAACTAAACGCCCCTTAAATCCTTTTGAAAGCAATCATGGAGTTGTGAACAAAATCATAGAACTCTTCTGTTAGATAAAAATTTTCCAATTTTCTAGAGAGAGATATACATAGAGAAAATGTTGGTTCTTACTTTAATTTCAGTCTTGGTTGGTGCTGCTTCCAGTTCTTTGAGGTTTACTGGTGTTGTCATAATTAACTAGTCAATCAATTTGTGGCAGTGCTAATGAATCAAATGGCGGAACAGTGACGGTATGGTGGACGACGTAGCAGAAACTGTGGTGCTACTGGGTTTTGTTGGTGGTTGTGTGATTTTAGATGCGGGGTAGTTGGATTGGCGATGGACCAGATGGTTCGATCATGGTGGTTGAAGAAGGAATCGTGTTTGTAGATGAACTTCACTGATTGTCAAATCGAAGGCTAAAGTAGAATGACAGCATAGAGACATTTAATTCCATAATCGATTGATTGCTACAACCGTTTGTAAATGATTTAAACTGTGGAGATGGTTCTGTTCGACTAGTGGTGGTGTGAATGAAATCAAAGAGTGTGGTGGATTTGGTGAGGTGAGGTGGTGCGAATCGTTGGAATTTGAGAATTTATGAAATAATGTTTATATACTGAGATTCTTTTGCATTTTTTGAGATTTTTGGGTACTGAAATTACTTTGCATTTGCTAAAATTTATGCAATAAAATAATATCTATGTATTTGTTGAGATTTTTATGTTGTGAAAATTTTTCATGTGACTCTTTCAAATTAGGTTGAAGATGAAATTTTTCTATAAACCAAAAACAAGGAGTCAACCGAGTTTTACATGTGGGAGCAAAGAAGATTGCCCGCAAACAAATAATTAGTGCTTTTTTATATTTTAAAAATATTATCATTTTTTTAAACATAAGCATTTATACACTCATCATACTCATATATTCGAAGGAGTAGAGGTAGGTCCAGTGGTAAGGAACAAAGTTTAGAAGCTAAAGAACCTGTGTAAATATTTACAGACCATTTTATTTAAATTAAGAAAATATGCCATAAATTTAAAATTAAGAAACAAAATAACGAAATAGACGCTAAACATAGAGACTTCAAAGGCTATATGGACAATATACTTTGTAGCGTTTAGTAAAGTAGTTTTTTTGATATTTTTTAGATGTTTAAGTAACATTTTATTAAAAATTAAAATATATATCTTTTAACTTTTAACGTTGTATAAATAGTTAATATAAACTACTATACAAAACAGGTAAATGTTAGTTTAATAACTAGTTTTATGCAACAAACCCTAAATTCTAATTACAAAACACATAATCCAAAATATATTTTTTTTTCTATTTTTTTTAATCAAAGTTATGCAATGTCCCACGTATCACACCCACTAAATAAGTTTTTTCTAAAATGTGAAAGAAGGGGTAAAAAATTGAAAAATTCCACGTGGCAAAGAAAGAAGCATCATAGTGATCATCCTCCATGTGGTCTACCTACTTAGGAAAACAAAAAGTAAAACACTCTCTTTTCTGCTCTTTGTATTTTATTTTCTATAAATAACCGCACAACCCTCTCCTTCAAAACACTTGTTCCTCTGTCTCCTCTGTTTTTTCTTGCACCCATTATTGTTATTTTCTATAAGAAAAAAATGTGCACCTCCAAGGCTAAGGTAACCACCGGTGTCCAAATATCTCCGGCCGTCGCCAGACTTAATGGCCGGCCAGTCCTTCAACCAACTTGTAATCGAGTAGCAGCTCTTGAAAGGCTTAATTCTCTTAAAAAAGTGGCACCAAAGTCTGTTGATCCACCATTATCCCCAAAATCAAAATCACCAAGACCACCTGCAATTAAAAGAGGAAGTGATCCTAATGGCTTGAACTCGAGTTGTGATGAGAAAGTTAATTTGATTCCAAAAAATACCATAAAAAAACCAAGTTTAGAGAGAAAGAAGTCGAAAAGTTTTAAGGAAAGCTCTTCGTCTTCGTCTTGTTTTGTGGAGGCAACTTTGAGTTATTCGTCTTCTTTGATCGTTGAGGCTCCTGGAAGTATTGCTGCTGTGAGAAGAGAACAAATGGCAATTCAACATGCACAAAGAAAAATGAAAATTGCTCATTATGGAAGATCAAAATCTGCCAAATTCGAACCTAAATTTTCTCCTATTGTAGATTCTTCTGTCAAGGAGGAGCAGGATTTGGAAGATCAAAAGAGATGCAGTTTTATTACAGCAAATTCAGGTAAGCATTCAAATATTTTTCTCAATTAATTAATTCACCATTTGAGCGATTGTGAGTTGTTAATCTTTTATTGTTTTTCATTTTGTGATTTAGATCCAATTTATGTCGCATATCATGATGAAGAATGGGGAGTTCCTGTCCACGATGACAAGTAATCATCAGATTTCTCTCTTAATTCATAACCTTTTCACATATAATTTGAGTGATTATTTAAACATAGATTGTATGCAGGTTATTATTTGAATTGCTAGTGCTGAGTGCTGCTCAGGTTGGGTCTGACTGGGCATCAATCTTAAAGAAACGCCAAGATTTCAGGTGGGAGCGGTGTACCCATAAATTTTAGTTCAGTAATATTTTGAATTTGAATTTGAATTTGAATTTGAAATTTGGGATTGGTGTGTTTGGTTGCAGAGATGCATTTTCAGGGTTTGAAGCAGAATCAGTATCTAATATAACTGAAAAACAAATGACTTCAATTAGCACAGAATATGGAATTGACATAAGCAAAGTCCGAGGTGTTGTCGACAATTCTAACCGAATCCTTGAGGTATTTATTTATTTATTTATTATTCCCGTCTATTTTAATATAAATAATATTTACATTTTTTTTTTTACCAATTTAGTTTTTTACATTTCAAGTGTTGAATTATTGGCTATTTTATTATTACTATGCATGATTTCAATACTCTCTTCATTTTCATTAAAAATAAAAAATAATCTCTCGGTTTTATTTATATATGCACAACCACAAAAATTTAAAATTAATTTAAGCTATCTAAATTTGTTAATTTATTTTAAATATATTCTTATAATTAGAGAATAATGTTATTTGTTATTAATCATTTGTCATAAGACTAAATTAGTCTAATAATTTGGTCACTATTTGATATAAATTTATCTATATAACTACTTGATATAAATTTATCTATATAACTACTTGATATAAATTGAGTAGTTGTTTATAAATTGAACAGTTGGAAATAAAGGTTTAGTTTTTTTGTATAAAAAACGGTGGGAATATTTTTTTTGAGAAAAAAAATGAAAAGTGAATTTTTATTTATTTGTGGAGGAAGAGATTAATTATAATATAACTATCAAAACCTGTTTGATTTCTGTTTCCCATTTTCGCAGTACAGAATCATTTTTTTTATTTATTGGATGAACTCAACATATATTTAATAGCATTTATTCATCTAATAATTAATAAAAGGTGAACTTTTATTTTGTCCTTTTTAGTGAAAAATACAAGTTGAAGCAATTATTATTATTATTATTATTTGGATTGGAAAGTTGTTAGTCTTTGTATGATTTAAAATAAATATAAATGAGGTTTTAGAATTTATTAATGATAGTTGTGTGAAATTATGGCAGATAAAAAAGGATTTTGGATCATTTGCGAAATACATATGGGGGTTCGTGAACAACAAGCCAATCTCAACCCAGTACAAATTTGGGCACAAGGTACCAGTAAAAACTTCAAAATCAGAGAGTATAAGCAAAGACATGGTCAGAAGAGGGTTTAGGTACGTAGGTCCAACAGTGGTTCACTCTTTCATGCAAGCTGTTGGCTTGACCAATGACCATTTGATCACTTGCCATAGGCACCATCAGTGCACCCTTTTGGCTCTCTAGAACCCAAACCAATTTAACAATAATTAACTACAAAGCCTATATATATATATCAGTAATTGATTGACCCTTTTACAAAAAATATCTAACTTAGAAGTTCGAATCAATCAATATTATCAAAGGTTTGTGCATTTGGGTGTGGAATTGTTTTTTCACTTCTTTTGAATTTTGAGTGTGGAGAGATTGGATTAGAAGGAAGAGAGCTGTGTTGAAGGAGACAGGCAACATGTGCAAATGGGAGGCAAGAACATGTGCGGGTGTCAGGGAAGGGAAGCCACTTTTTTCTTTTTATTCCATGTGAGTGTGATAAGGTCATCACAATTGCATTATTGTTATTTTATTTGAGTGAATTATGAGTGAGATACTTGGAATTGTATGTAGAATTAATCTTTTTGGTTTTGTTTGTGAGGGGGCTTTTTTGGGGAATATTAGACCTCAAATGGCCAAAAAATATATATTTGTATGTATGAAATGTAATGTTGGGGAATGAATGGGGTTGTGTCATGTGCTTGGATACTGTTTTAGGTGGATAAGGAAAGTATCTTCGTTCTTTGGTTGCCCCATGTGCCAACTATCCTTTTCCATGTTACATTATGCTCTGCTTCATTCATTCTCAATTATTAGTAGTACACCCCACACCAAATCATAATAATAACAATCATACTCTCTCCTTCCCTCTCTTTTTATTTTATAGGAAATTTCTTACCTAAATCTAGGTAGTTCAATTGATCAAGCCAATAAAATGGATCAAGCTAATAAATATTTTTAGATGAATTGAAAGTACTAGTATCTTTTAAAACTAATCATGGTATAACTTGGTTAGTCATTCTGCTTTGTTGGTTAGTTATTCTACTTTTCACGAAAAATGTTTAGTTATTTTATTTTTCACGAAAAATATAAAGGTTTTGAGTTCGATTTTTCACGAAAAATGGTTAGTTATTTTATTTTTCATGAAAAATGTAAAGGTTTTGAGTTCGATTTCTGCCAATCACATTGTTAGTACTAATTAGGTACAATAAAGAATATCCGGTTATTAACAAAAAAAAATATCTTTTATAGGTAAAAAAAGGATAGAGAAAAGAAAATGGTTTAGATATTTGTGCTATTATATTAGCCACTTGATTGTACGAGTTTTCACAAAGCCAAATAAGCTTTTAATACCATTAATATAATAAAATCTAAATATGAACTATCTGTCCTTGGAGACTGAATTGCTTGATATACAAGCATACAATCTTTTTCCATCACGATTTAATGAGCGAAACTTCTCTATCATTTTGAGTTTGAGTCAATTGCACTTCTCTAAAACACACTGCTTCTGCCATAATAGAAAAAACTACACGAAGTTGGTTTTCATTCCAGCAGGCATATTCCCTCCTGATTGAGCCAAGACCACGATTTGATCATCTCACAAGAAAAGCCATTCCTCCTCCTTTCAATCGAAACATGCTTTTTTCTGTTGAGCCACCTCTTATAGGGGTGAACAAGTGTGGTTCAGTGAACCGACCGTAACAAAATGCAACTCGCAATTTTAAAGGATAGGCAAAGCACAACTGCAATGTAGAATTTTTGCACTGCATTGAACCGTACTGCAATTTAGTCGTTGGTTTGTGGTACGGTTGGAGGATTTGCAGTTTAACGCTGAAATTGAGTATAAAATTTGTTAGAATAACGTGTTCTTTATGGTTATTTCAAAAGAAAAAAACCCACAATGTTTGAAAAACACATTTTATGGGTTTATAAAGTGTAACTCACTATTGGGCTAGCAAAGTGATAAGGGAAGAAAGTGGGCTGGTGCGTACATGAGAGAAATGGTTTGGGCCATTTCTAGTGCCAACCGACAAATTTTGAGTTATTCAAATTCAAAATTGCCAAACATTTTGTAAATATAATAAACCTTTAAGGAAAATGTTTATTGCACGCCTCAAAGCTCTTTTTACTTTTCTTCAGCATTGTTATTTAACAATCTTAACTGTTTATCATCATGAATTCTTCCATAACTCTTCTGATAACTATGTTGCTACTACTGATGTCGTCATTGCCGCTACTGGTGTTGTCACTATTCCACTAGTTCCAGCGATGTCTTCTGTGTTGGGATATCAACCCAAGTCTCACATCGAAAAAATAAGGAAGAGCCACCTTGAATATAAGTGTCCACCCAACTCCATTAGTATGGGGCCTTTTGGGAGGAGCCCAAAGACAAATCTATGTAGGCTTGGCCTAAAGCAGACAATATCATACTAATGTGTAGTTTTCGATGGTGTTCGCAGTCCCAACAAGTGGTATTAGAGCCCAGGTTTGGAAATAGAGCTGGTGGTGGACTGCATTGTGTGTGGGAAGCCCCCTAGGTGTGACCTTGCGATTGGAGATCTGTGTTCGGTGACTTGTGTTGAAAGTCTTCCTGATGTAGCGGTGGTCAGGCGGCGTGTCCCGTTGGATGATAAACAGCGATACAAGACAAATGGAACAGATTATCGCTAGAGTGGAGGGTCATGAGCAACTGCGGGACATATGCAGCGGACAAATAGTATGAGGCCTTTTGGGAGGAGCTTAAAAACAAATTCGTGTGGGTTTGGCCCAAAGCGGACAATATCATACTAATGTGGAGTTTTCGGTGGTGTTCGCAGTCCCAACATTTTGCTTTTTCTCCAAGCCTTTCCCCAGCATCTCCAAAATTGAGATATTGAATGGTGAAAATTTCAAAAGGTGGCAAGAACGAGTTTTCTCCATTTTTGACATGCATGTCATGGCCTTTGCTTTGACTAAAGCCTCATATTCCTCTCAAATATTGAATTATGGACACATACAAATAAGGTTTGTAGACACACTCTCATTAACACATTGTCTATTTTTTTTTTTTTTTTGATGTTTATTGTTCCTTTAAGCAAGCGAAAGAAATTGTCATTCTCTTATTACCAATTTTTGCATTTTCTAATTTAAGAAATTTTCACATAGTGATTTTTAGGTAAGTTTTGCATTCTAGTTATTTACTTTTAAAGGCTTGTGTATTCAAATTTTGGTTTGGTTGTACACCATTAAGCCCAGATTTGGGTCATGACAGAAATAAAGGCAAATAGAGGCCAACTTCTTCACTTCCGATTGCCACTATTTACCACCGGAACTAGCCAGCTAGCGTCGCCAGTCACCAATCCAGGCAATGGTCTCCTTGACCAACACCAGATCATCGGAGATTGGCAGCGGGAATGATAAGAAAAGTCAGATCAAGTTAGGGGTGTTTGTATGATCAAAAAATTTTTAGGCATCAATTCACTATCTTTTCTGCGATGAATTATTGCTCTAAGGCCATTGGAACGAAACCTGGGTGATGATGGTCATTTTGGTACCTACCTGGTCGCCATTCATTGGACGGAGAAAAAGGTAGCCGATGATTATTTTTTGACTTTTTTGCCTGCATACAGTGGAGGACCATATTTGGAAGTTACGAGTCAAGAGCTTTCCGATGACATATAATTTGTAAAGTTGCATCACCGTTGAAATTTTACGATAACCGGCGGTGGTCGCTAGGGTTTCCATATGATAGAGAAGATGAAGATGACCTATCAATAAATTTTTAGTGATACTGATTATTATGGACTTATAAATATTGAGTAACATTGATTTATATTTATTGGTATTGAGTTATAATGTTTGAGATATTGAATTATATTGATAGGCAATTTTGATATATATTGACTGGTATTGATTTCATATTGACCTATATTTAGTTATATTGATTTTCATATTGATAAGTAATGAGTTATATTAAATTATATATTTACTTATATTGAGTTATATTTATTTTTATATTAATTGGTATTAAGTTATATTGATAAATGTTGATTTAATTTTTTGGTGAAAGTCGTTGAAACCTCCCAACTGTGATGACGGCCATTTTTTCGGCCATTTGATGAAGTTCGGAAGAATTCTAAATTATGTTGACATTTATTGAGACATATAGACTTATATTCATATTTTTATTTTTTAATTATATTGACATATATTGACAAATACTGATTTAATTTTCATGCTAAGGTCACCGGAAATCGCTTAGTTTTTGCGGCGGCCATTTTTCCAACTATCGGGTGAAGTTTGAAAGAATTTTAAATTATATTGACTGATATTAACATATATTTATAAATTTTTATTTTTTAATTTTTGGTTAAAATATTAAATTAAATTAATATATTTAATTAATGGGTAGTTTTAAAATTTTAAAAATATGCGGGCCTTATTTAGTCTAAAGTGCTATTTCACTATGGAAGATATTGTGCCTAAAAGATATATTGGGTAGATTCACAAATCTTTGGAAATATATACAACATGTTGAAAGAGTGGCTATATTGAGCAAAAATTTTCATAGTAGTTATGGAAATATTCATATTATATCTTTTAATTTTGTTATATTTTTTTAATAATTTATATATTTTTAATTTATAACTAATTTTCAAACCATGATGAAATAAATTATAAATTTTAATAACTAAACATATAAATTTTAAAGACACATTCGTAAAAATCAATATTATTATTCTTATTATAAAATAAATACATCATTAAAATCTTTTTTTTTTTATAGGTCCAGAAAAAAAGTGTCTTACCACTAAGCAACTCCTTGGACTTATACAATAATTAAAATCCCCATATTATAAAATAAAAGATATGTATAATACTCATAATAAATGTAATATAACTTTTGAGAGTAAAGGATATCGAATCAAAATTGAATTCTAATCCAAAACTACCATAATTATAACTGAATCTACCATATGTATAACTTTTTAGTAATTCATCTTTGTACTAATTCTAACACCCATCCAATATAAGCCCATATGTATGTTGGCCCACGGACTATCCAACATCGACCCGTTAACATGCAAAACGAACAAATCGGTTTGGGTAGGTGTGTTTGAGACAGATTTGCACACCCCTACATATAACCCACATTTGATATACAATAAATCAGTTACTTTTGGTAAAAGAGCATTTGAATAGTTTCAGTCACAGATTCTGTAAGTCACTGAAAGTATGAAAGAGAGAGGATAAAAGAAGCTTCTGGCGATGTACTTAGGAATTGAAAATTAAAAACAGGAGGATCCAAAGTAAATGGTTTAGCTAATCACGTAATTTTCCTAGATCAAAGAGCCAAAACTCCATCCTAATGAGGAAAGGCCAAATTCACAATTTAATCCCTAAACTTTCAGTGAATTCTCAACTGAAAACATAAACTTTACGAGGAACTATTTCAGCACTTGAATTTTTGCGAGTGACCATTTTAATACTTGAACTCACTCTTGTTATTTGTATTTCTACAATTGATGTTTGTTATATACTTTAAATATTAAATTGGTCTTTATTGTATATTTTAGGTGTTAAATTGGTCGCTTGTATAGTTAAGAGTTCCACTCGAGATATTCAAAAAAGTTTGAGGATTCATTTGTGTATTAACTCATTTAAAAAAATGCTATACGGAGCAATTTGCTCTGGAGCAAATGGTCAAACTTGATATTCATTATCTATAATACCCTTTGATAAAATGCATTTAATGATGTGCCTTTTGATCACAAATGATACAAATATCATTGTACAACACTTTAAAACGTAATTTTTCTATTTGCTCCAAAGCAAATTGCTCCATACATAGCACTCCGTTCTTATTAATTACTGAAGGTTGAATAGTAAATAAAGATTAAATAAGAAGAAAAACCAACCATAACCAATCTAATGAGTCACCTTTTAATAAGGAAAGTGTAAAAGGATAGAAGCTTCATCGATATGTGGGAGTCATGGAAGTGCGGTGCTGTACATTTGCTTTAAGTCTTTATTAGCTTTTGCTCTTTCTCTTTGTCTGTAGAGAGCTTTCTTGACAACTTGCAGTGCTCTATTTTTTTTTTTATGCTCTGCAACCAATAAAGATGATGGTACCACCACCAACTTCTTCAATTCCTTCCCTTTTCAAATCTAGCTTGGATCTAATCATCTCCTTAACTACCTAAATCTGCAAAAAGTTGTATCTCACATCAGGAATTTGTATATAATGACTGTTCACTACTGTGGGTTCTTCACTGTCCAGCTTCAAAATTTGGATACTTTTTATGGGTTCTTTATTTTTTATTTTTGTTCTTTCATGGAATTCTAGGAATTCTTATGGTACTTGTATAAGCTAAATCATAAATATCAAAATATTCAAATAAGCTGCGATAGAAATCCGTTTGTTGCTGTCTAAAATGGGAATTCTTTCTGTTTTTAATTTGAAATGAATCTAATATATATGTTGTTGTCCCAGCTGCAAGAACTAATGCCTCACTATTATTAAATATTTATAGACATGTCTGATATGTTTTTTTAGAAATATTATTCTGTAACCAATTCATATTTGATACATTACTACGGTGACCTTTCTAACTCAATTTTCTCGGTCTACAAAGTCATGATTCTAACTTGAACATTATTTAAGTGGGTCTAGCGTCTCAACTTGCTAGGCTAACTGATGATTGGTTGGACGTTATATTTTAAGAGAACATACTATGTGATTAAGAGGAAAAGAACTAATATTTTTTATGTTCCCTTTTGATACGGTTATCAGTAAATAACAATGTCGAGAAATTGGAAAAGAATTTTGGCATGGATGAAAGATAGATAGATACCCTTTGTCGGGTTCTCTTGTAGGAAATTATTCTTCTTTCATGGAAAAAAAAGGAACTTCCATAATAATATCTAGCTTCTCTCAAAATGCAGAAACCATGCAAATCTATTACTATAAACTTCATTACTGCTTGTTTTCCCAGAGGAAAAAAACCCTAAAAATGTCTCTGATTAGCAGCACTTTTACTGCTTTTTCTTTCTTTCTTTCTTTTTTTCTCTTTTTTAATGTTCGTTTCCCAATATTTTTGTCGGCAACGATAGAACTAACTAACTCAAAAGCAACAGTTAGAAAAGCAAGTTCAGATTTAGCAACACTTAAAATGATCATGCCCCAGGTTGTACTCTATAATTTTTCGAAAGAGATTCCCTCTTCCATATTTTTATGCTTTCCTTTGTTGTTCAGGAACCTACAAAAAATTTTACATAGAATTCAAGTATTCAACTTAAAGAATTTGTTATTTATCGGACCACTATTTCACTCAACCTATAGTTTTTTTCTCTCTCTCGATAAGAAAACAAACAAACAAACAAGAATGTTCATAAATTTTTAACATATTAACAATAATTTATAATCAGGTTTATGCATCATACAATATATATATATATATATATATATAGCTGGTTTAGACAAAAGCAAATGAATGCATGTTTATGGTGTACATTATGTTTCTGCTTCAAGCCATCTTTTTTTAAGTACCTATATATACCATCCTCCTAACATTTGGTGATCATCTCTAGTTGCAATTGCCGACTCTTGCAATCAATATAATAATACAACCTAACACATTATGGTAATATATAAAGAATTCATATTCCTCAATTGTCCTTTTTTTTTTGTATTTTAATCATGAGGCATTCGCTTGAAAATAATATCCATGGAGTTTAAGGCCAATGAGTTGGCGCAGTGGTTGGTTGCTCCGCTCCTTTACCGGGGAGACCCGGGTTCGAGCTTTATCCCCTCCCCCTAGGGTAGATTTACTGCTTTCCTCATGTATCCAAAAAATATCCATAGAGTTTCGAATCTGCCATATGGCTCAGAAAGCAAGTTATTCTCCAATTGAGCTAACCGTGCAATTATAGCTCAATTTTCTTTTTGTATACACATAATACACATTTTATGAGGACCATAAAATTTGAAATGTGGATTCATAATAACAGAAAGAAAGAAAGATAATTATAGAAAATAACGTATAGAATTACATAATAATTGCATGGTTTTTGCAACTATTTCTGGACGAAATTTATAATAAGAGAAAATTATGAGTACAAAAGTAGTACTATATGTATAATTAAATGGTTATGATATATATAGTTTGCATGGAATTGACTTCCCTATATAATGTAAGAAATCGGCAACTTATGGGAAAGGAAAAAGAAAAAATAGCTAGAGTACTAGACCTCCCTCATATACTTAGACCTTAATTAATTAATAATTATCAAGTTCACTTACATGAAAATTAGTTAATAGTAGATAATTTGCATCACCCTAATGGTGAGCTTCTATCTTGTTGCATAGCACCAGCACTGATCACAGGGCTCATTCTATCGGCGGAGAGGGGTGCTCTTCGGGGAGATGGCCTTTCGAGCTTTGCAGATAATTCGAACTTCTTTTCGCCCATAACATCACCTTGAAGCATAGGTTTGGTTTCGTAAATGTCTGAAATCGAATCTAAATCAGTAGAAGGTGGACCGATATGAATTTGGTCCGGTTTGAAAAGATCATCTGGAGGTCCAAGACATGTTGGAGCAGATCCTAGTTCCTGCAAACGGAGATCGTCAGACCAAATCAAAGGGCTCTTGCCACTTCCACTATAAGGGCTAGACCTTTTCTTTCCCAAGCAAAGGTTATGATCACC
Organism: Croton laevigatus; assembly: GCA_949640765.1. NCBI lineage: Eukaryota > Viridiplantae > Streptophyta > Magnoliopsida > Malpighiales > Euphorbiaceae > Croton > Croton laevigatus. The sequence continues at coordinate 26,840 of CATIWJ010212485.1, read as the reverse complement.
AGTATTTGGAATAAACCCATCAAGTGTTGGTGGTTGAAGATGATGATCAAGTTGGTCACCTCCATATATGTTAAGGTCTTGAAATTGTGGGAAATTTAGATGATGAGGATGATCACCCATAACCCCTCCTTTGAAGCTTCCCGTCGGGATATTTTCGCCTGCAAGTGTTTGATAAGCTTTCTCTAACATGTTTTGCATGTACTTTCCATGTGCCTCAATCCTCAATTGTAGATGTCTTTGCACCTGCACCATCCCAAATGCAAATATCGATATTGAATTCAAAATTTTAATTAATTAAGATTGATTTTTTGAAACTTAATTAAACATAAGTATTTTGTTAATTATTACCTCTAGTTGTTCATGCAGCCTTCTCTGCACCTCCATTTGCATCCTAATTGAATCAACCATGTGTGAGTTACTGTTATATACAGTTTCAGACATATATTCTTTTCTTTTCTTTGGAAAAGAAAGAAATTAATTACTTACAAAAATAGGGTTTTTGGCTTTTTTTTTTATGAACGAATATAATAATACTCACTCATTCATGCTACGGCCGCCCATCATGGCAGAAGAAGATGCTACAGTTCGTTGAAGATCTAATCCTGGAGCTGCCATTAAAACAATTTCTTGAATTTAGATTTTGGATGTTTCAGTCTTAAAAAAAAAATAATACTAGTAATAATAAGAAAAAATAAAAGAAATTAATAAGGATATTTCTCTTACAATCCTTAATTGAGTGATCATTAAATTCTTTATGAGGCTGCTTTCCGAGTCTGAATTTCTGATCAAAATTATTGAAAAATGGAAAAGAAATCAGAAAAAGAAGAAGTGAAACCTATCATTAAAAAGAAAAGTATAGTTTGAAAAGCAAAAGAAGCATGAAATGAAATGATGTTTGCATTCAAACCTGAAGATGGCTTTTGAGATGGTAAAGGGTAAGACCCTTCACACCCATGACTCTCATGATGGTTTTAGGCGTAGCTTCTGCAACAAATAGAATTGTTATATGTTAAGAATCCATATTAAGAAAGAAAGACGACAAAGAAAGCCAACGAATCCATATTAGTCTGGGCCGTGAAAGATGGCTTGCTTTCTTAATACACCATGCGAAGAAGAAGAAGAAGAAGAGGAAGAGGAAATTACTATCAGGGCCACCAAGTTGAGTAACAGCATCAACAAAGCGTTCGTGGAGTTCGACAGTCCAACGGAGACGAGGCTTAGGGTCAGTGGTGAGGACAAGACCAGAGTCACCTTGAACACACATGGGTCTATCATGGGAATTCATAGATGAGGGTTTCTTTGTATGGAACATTCTCTCTGGGAATACAATTAAGATTCAAGAACAAATGCGATGCAAATAGGGAAGAAGGAATAGGGTGCGGGTGCGTTTTTGAAGATGATGATCTCCTTTGCTTTGGTGTCTCTCTGCACAAGCTAACCCTTATTTTGCCTAATACTAATAATATATTCAAATAAATAAATAAAGACCACCTATTCTAATTTCCTCATACACCTTCCTTTGCAGAAAGATTCCTCCTCTCTCTCCCTTTCTCTTCATTGTAAGTATATAAATACATATACTCTCTAGTTACTTCCATACACTAGAGATAAATTACTTCTTTGTACACTTCATAGATCCTATTTAGTCAAATATATTCTTAGTGGATCAAATTCTATGTACTATAGCACTAAAATAAAAATGATAAATGTATATTTAATGTAAATAGTATAACAAGATTTGAATTTTCCTTCTTTCTACTTAAAAAAATAAAAATTGTATAACCAAACCAATACATTAATTTTTTTTTAAAAATAATTATGAATGAACAAAAAAACCATTTTTACGGAAAAAAAATCGATAAACTTATAAATTTAAATTTAATAACTGATGAAATTTTTTTATTGTCAAATTAAATTTTATTAAATTATTTAGGGTATCAACAAGTTTTGAATATCTAATATTACTCTAAGCATTTGAGCTATATGCCTTTTCTATGATCGGAAAATAAGAATTTCATTGAAACTTATTAGTATTGAAAGAAGGTATTGTTGTAGTTGTTACTTTCATTGCATGGATATGATTTCATTTTTTATTTCCTCATTAAAAGGAAAAATTAGTGTTATATTCTCTGAAAAAAAATTTTTCCCGATTTGGATAAAAAACATTGATATAATTATGTTGATAAGACTTAATATTCTGATGTTTTCCAATTGTATTGCATAAAATGACATTGAATGTGTGTAGGCACAATTATTTCATTAATTTTTATATATAATGAATCTCATTCATTATAAATGATAGATATTGTTCATATTGTATATACTTTATGTCGGTATATGTAGTTCGTAAGAATATATTAAGAGTTAGTAGAAAGAGCTTATTATTTACTTTAGCATTTTTATATGGGGGGCAAAGAAAAGAAGAAGTATGCGTATGGATACATGGCTTTTGCTAAGGCTAAAAGAAGTGTACATCTTTTTTAGTGTCATATATTCTTTTACCATGTGAAGCTATTTATGGTATTCAAATATATATACCCATCATCATGATGATGAGACATTATAAATTTAAATATATTTCTTTGTTCCTCTCTCTTTTTATATAAATTACATAAACCCTACGCTACAATATAAATTATATATATATTTCATTATAATTTTTTTTGTGCATATATGGGATAGTGCATGATCAACTTTTAGGTTATATTTGTGAACCAATAAGCCTACATGTTATGATTATTAGAACACATTTAAGGACATCATTACGTTCAACTCATCCCCAACAGAAAGTTTCTATCATACTTTATATGATTGAATCATTGAGTAACGAAACTTGAGGTACAAATGGGACGATCGAAATCTTACAATTATTAATATTTTTAGCGAGATTTCGAAAATGATATAAAAAATAACTATATTTCAATATATATATATATATAATAATAATAATAATAATAATAATAATAATAATTTGTATTAGCCCCTCTCAAAGTAGCTAGGTCTGTGATTCGCTATTTAATTATCTTGCTTATTTTACGAAAAAAAAATCTAATATCATTAGTAAATTATGTAAATTTACCTCACAATTCAAAAAGAAAATTTTATTTTATCTATAATATATTACGTAATATAATATAAAAATATATAAGAGTATTTATGATAATATAGTGAACATGAAAAAAAAACAAACTAATTATTTGAATGCTTAAACAATTGTTACAAAAATAAAATATAGATTTCAATTAATAATATATATATATAAATTTTCCTTTGGATACTGAAAAAAACATGAAGATGGAGTAGAGAAGAATAAAAAGAAGAAAGAAGGTAGATACTTTTAGGTAGGGTCATAGAGTTGTATGCATATATAAAAGTTAGAGTGTATGAATGAGAAGAATTGGGGGACCTCTCTTCTCTTATCCATTTCTCCCTTTTGTGGATTTGAAGATTGTTCTTCCTTCCCTACATTACATATATACATATTTATGAATCCCTTCTCTCTCTCTCTCATAACAAATCTACAAAACTCTATATTTAACTTGCTACTCCACATGTATTATACCAAACCGATAGAAAATTCAAACTTTAAACATACAAGAGTATTTTTCAGATAAATGAAGCCACTAATGGACTAGACTGTGGGCTACATAATAGAAATAGTCATCTTTAATATACCAAATAGATGCTGACAATGTGATTAGTAGAAATTAAACTCAAGATCTCCACATAAAAGTGCATTTATGATAGGACATTACTTAACTACACTCGGTGTATGAAGTACTTTCATACACTAAACTAATCACATTTAAATATATTCAATTATTGATATTATTTTGCCTGATATGTTAGGTAAACAAAAATTAAAACATTCAAAAATAATTAGAAACTTTTAAAAAATGAATATTTAGGAGAAAATATCTTTACATCCCTTTTAATAATATATATAAACATATTTACATTTTACTTACTTTTTTAAGAGGGGAAAACAAATCCATAATATAAATAAAATATATGTATATACGGCATCTCAAATCTGAGTAATTATATGATGGAACAGTGACAGCACGTCAGCAGATGACGTGTCGTAACCAACCAATAAAATTAAAACGTATGACATTAATTTTGATTACTTTTAAAAAAAGTAATAAAAGTAATAAATGATTGTATTTAATGGACACGTAAATCAATTATTTTTTAAAAGTAATCAAAATTAATGCCATGTATTTTAATTTTATTGGTTAGTTACAACACGTCATCTTGTGATAGATTGAAAATAAAATATATTCCATTCCAAGTAATTAAATACACGTTATTTACCCATGTCCATAAGGGAATAAATGCTTTCTTCTTTGACAATTAAAGGAAGATTCCTCTCCCATAAATCTTAAATTTCTATAATCGCAATCCATCTATCAACATTACATTTAATTCCCACATCATTAGCTTATGATAATTTGATGATTAAACATTTCTTTGTATTAAAATGTAGTCATCAACTTAAACCTATGCATTTCTGCTTCCGCCAGAAAATATTTCTATTATTCCAAAAAAAAATTATGTCAATTTTTTGTTTGAAAACTGAGAAAGAATGTTTTATTAGTTTGACCCGATTTTCGGACACCTAATCACATGTGCACACTAATTCAGATTTGAGTCTTGCAAATGCCTATTGATGGGATGATACCAACCTAATTTTTTCCATTCACGATACTAAAATTTGAATTATGAACCCTGTTTAAAGGTTTGACATCTCATTCAGCTAGACTAACTGGTCGTAGCGATAAGAAAATTTTAATTAAGATTTGAAGATTATTAATATAATATAAAATATATAACAAGGTCCCACTATTAACTGTTGAAATCAAGCCAAGTGGAAAATCAAAGTATAGAAGATGTGCATTGCTTTGCATGTAAGTGTGTGCATATAAAAATAAAAATAGAATAAAAGAAAGGCATTTCATTTCATTTAGATTTGGAGAAAGCAGAAAGCAGTGTCACTATGGTTTATAATATAATTTAGTATTATGAAGCAAAGTTATGATTTAACTTTTAGTTCATTATGTTTGAATATGATACGCCCACTCTCCAAAAGTAAGGTGGCTTAAGTTTTAAGGGCATGTTAGCTTGATTTTCAAGCATCTTTTTAATTGAATATATTCTCTATAATGAATATATTCCCTACAAGGTAAAATTTTGTACAATCACCATATACTTTACAACCACTTTTTCCAAATTTCCAATTATTTTCTCTCAATTTTATTTCAACATATATACTTATTAAATTACAAAAATAACCTCTTAGTATTATAAAAAAAAAAAATATATATATATATATATATATATATATATATATATATATGACCTATTAGTTTTTTTTTTAAACATAGTTATAGGGGATTTAAACGCAGTCCGTTAGGATACAAAAATGAAAGTCTTACCATCTTTGCTGGCCTCCAACCCCACGACATATTAGTTTTCTCTCTAGATGATTCTCTTTTTTAAAATGTTCCTCCCTCTCATCTTTAATTATAATTTAAGATCTTGCTTCAATAATAAAATGATATTTTAAACATTAAATTATGATTTAATTATCTCAAAAGTTCAGCAAACACCATTAATTTTATTAAATTCAAACAAATTTTAGAATTTATTATTACTAAAATTCAAAGATGTAAACAGCCCAAGTTGGGTCATATTCATATCGAATATTGTCAAGTTCAAGCTCAATTCATTTGATTTTTGATTTAATATTAAACAAGTTTTTATCAAGCCAAAACTCGAGTAGTTCATGAATTGTTTGTATTATTACCTCCGCTTTTCTCATATCTTTACATTCACTATTTCACCAATACCAATACAGAAATAATAATAAACAATTATTAACCCTTTAAAAACTTACTTTTTCACCAATACCAATAAAAAAATAATAATAAACAATTACAAAACTTACTATAAATGGAAATGTAAACAACTCAAAAAAATACCCAAAAACGGAAATGTAAACATCTCGTGAAAACGGAGGTAGTATTTAACAAATTAGATAAGATAAACAAAGAGATTATCGGTTCGGATTTAAATATTATGGGAAATCCAGTTTCGGGTCGGTTCGGTTCGTGTTGAATCGAAAAACCTGACAATTTCCTTTTTTGGCCAAAAAATTTGGGACCCGACCGAACCGAAGTGTTCGATTCGGTTTAGTCGGATTGATCGATTCGGTTCGGATTTAAATATAGAAGAAATTTGGGTTTTCGAGTTGGTCGAGTTGACCTGAACCTGACCGATGCACAGTCCTAGTTTGGGCTAATATTACAATTTCATCACTTGATTTTTACAAAATTACTCTGAGGTCATTACTATTTGTAGGTTTGAGCATTTAACTCGATCCGGCGGAGATCCGTTGAAACCTGACCAATACGGGGTACATTTTACATGATCCATTAAGGCACAGGGCGAATATGAGTTTTAATAATAAAACCCACTGCGGGTTTGGGGCGGGAACGGATTTTAGTATACCCGCCCCACTCCGTCCCGCTCAAAGATAATATTATAATTTTACTACTAATTTAGAAATTCTAATAATAATGAATATATTGGTTTATAAAGATTATTATAAAAATATGTATTTTATTCAAATTCATGAATAATTGATATATAAATTTAAGTTATTTTACATTATATTTTTTAAAATTGCATTATATTTTAATTAATTAAATGAGGTTCAATATAGAAGTAGTAAGTATTATTTTTATCAATTGAATTATTCAATTTACTTTATAGATTATGTAATTAATTGATTTTATTTTAGAATTTTAAATGCATAAAAATGCTTAAATTCTTTTTTTTCTTTAAAAATTTATTTATTTTAAATAAAAAAACTCTTGGATAACCCGTGAAATGTCCGAACCGATCTGTGATTCAAAAAATCTAATCCGTAGAGCCACAGGGACGAGTTTTAGGAAACCCGCCCCATGCTCGACCCTAACTGTTTGGCACCTTTTAATGATTTCATTGCTGCATCGTTAGCTCTCTATATTTTCGTTAAATTGATGATGAGATTATAGGGAAAATTACTATTTCATTACTATTATTTGACCAAGAATTTTATTTCATCACTATAGTTTGACTAAGAATCTTACAACCATCATAGCAACAAAGATATTTGGTTCTCTATATGCCAGTTTAATACTATACTAACTTTAGAGTGTGTCGATGCCTATTCTTAGCCTAAGATGGCTCCACCTCTACTCATATGAATCATTTCTTTGTCCTGGTTACAAATATAACATTAGTTTTGATTAAAACAATATAAATATGGTGGAAAACTAAAAATCAATTAGTTAATCAAATGGTATTTTAGCATTTCTAACAAATATATATCGTTTTAGTCAATACTAATGTTAGATTTGTAATCAGAGCAAAGAAACGATTCAGATGTGACATGACTTATTAATTTTTGACATTGTTTTCAGTAATAAAGGACAAAATAGTATAATTTTTCTAAAATATAGGGATAAAGTAGTTAATTTGAAAAATACGAGAACAAAAGAGTAAATTAAGTAAACATACAGGGATATAATTGTAATTTACCCTTTTCATATTATATATATATATATATATATATATATATATATTTTGGTTTAAAATTAGTTTTCTATCTAGTTTACATGTGTTTAGATTCAATTCCAGCATGCTATAAAATTGTTTACACTTGTTTATCTTTGATTTATTTCATTGTTTTATGCCTTCTCACATCATTTTTGTTATGTGTTTTTGTGCAGCAACAACACTTAAGTTGAGACATAAGCCAAATTACCATCTAATCAGCATTAAGCCATCCTAAATTTGAGATCTAAAATTAATTCTCTCCTTAATTATTACTTTTTTCTTTATTATTTAGTTATTCATGTCAATTTGTATCGCATGCATTCTTATTTCTTCTTAAAATTTGGAATCTTTTTCTCAAAATTAATGCTTTTTCTTCATTATTTTTACCTTATGTTTGAAAATTTAGTCTCCAAATTCACTTAATTCGAAATTAGTGCATTTTTACAAGAGAATTAATTTTTTGCCTTTTGAGTTAATTTTGGATTTTTCCTTAATTTTTCTTCTAAAAAATAAATGAAGGTAGCGTATTTTTATTTTATTTTTTTTTTTTTGCGTGTTCCGCGAGTTCCTTTTCTTTACTTTTTCTTCAAATTAATTTTGGGATCATATCCACAGTTTGGTGACTCTACTGGGAGTTAATTTTTTTTTTTTTCAAAAATTAGAAATTTTAGTATGTAGACTACTAATTGGATTTGGGTAAAAAAAAGATTTTTTTTTCTCTTGCTTTTTTCAAAGGTTCCGAATTTTACAATTAAAAATATTTAAAAAATTCCTTTTGCCTCTTCCCACTAGGGTTATCAAATTTTCTTCCAAATCATAATATATATATATGTTTTTGCTCCTTTTTTAAGGAATCTCAAATTTCTTTTTAAAATAAATTTTATTTTCCTTTTTCTCTTAGGATCTCCATCTTCCTTTTTGAAAAATAAAAAGTTCATTTCCTTTTCTAAAAATAAAAAGTTCGTTTTCTTTACTTTCAAGGTCTTCCAAATTTTGCGTTAAAATATAAATATAAATAAATATATATATATATATATATATATATATATATATATATATATATATATATATATATATGTATTTCCTTCTTATTTTTTCTAAAATTGCCTAATTTTTGCATCTAAAATTTTTTTTACGCATATTTATTTGTTTATTAGGAGCATGTTAGAGTTTATTTTACTTGATTATTTGATTTGATTACTTGATCTACTAGCATTAATTATTCTTTAATTATTCTTGAGGAAATTTAAAAAAAAAACTAAATTTTTTATTCATGCATCATATTTAATTTATTGCATTTGATGATCGTCATCTTAGATGGCGATGAGATTGAATAGCGTAGATGATCCATCCATCTGTACTAGGAACAATAGAGAAAGCTTGCACCCCGTAAGTGATTCCATCTGATTCATTTGGATGGTAAGAAGAATAGCATAACTATTGGACCCATGGGTGAGTCCATGTCGTACATATGGTTAGGTATATTGCTATTTTAGCTACATGGGTACCCTTCAACCCAACCACCCTTATTATGCATGTACTTGACCATAAAACCTTCCTCAAGGGAGTATGCACCATAATCCTTAATCTCCATTTGAGTCTTAACATGCCACCCAAAATTGTTTTCACATGCATGCACACATGTATATGTGAACATTAAGATGCTAGTTGAAATCAAACTCTAGAAATTCTAGCTTTCAATTGAACTCAATTTCAAATCTCTCAACTTAGTGTTTTACCTCTAGGTCCACAAACATTTTTCACTAGCATAAGTCATCCAAGTCTAGCCTCTTTGTTTAGTAAACTAGTCCATTGAGTCTAGTCCATCTTAGTCATAGTCCAACTCATAAGTTTTGACCCATCCGGTTCAGACCTATCAAGTTTAGGTCATATTTAGGTCATCGTTACCTCTCCGTAAGCCTCTTTACCTACTTTTCCAACCTATCCATATACCAAGACCTAGACCTTGAACCGTGATCCATCTTGTCAAACCCTTGACCCACATAATTTACCTTGGTCTATATCACCAAAAACCTTCCCTTAGTCTGGATCCATTTAAATTCGACCCAAGCCGTGACCGCTCAAGCACCTACACCTTCTTGACACCTTTCACCATAGCCCTTAGCCATTCACATGGTCCCTCAAAAGCCATACCCCTTCTTTAGTATCCTAAGTTTCTTGCTCTATACTTATCAAGTCTAATCATCTATTGTTCCAAGCATTTGACATTTAAACCTCTCATGGGCAAAACCTTGCAAATCCCCCTTAGGATGTGCACTTCCCATTCAAACCCTCAAATCAATTTTTTTCCAACTTCTCAGCCCAGGTCAAATTCATAACTTTCCTATAGTCTTCATAAACCAAGAAATAAAGCCATTAATATTCACTTACCTCTAGGTAGCCCAAATTTTCACCTCATGGTGACGACCATTTCATTTTGAGTGAAAGAGATTTGCCAAGTCTGAGTCTAACCTAAGGTTGTCCCATTTTGATTTTTCAAGTCAAACATTGTGTCGTGTCTTTCCTCACAAAGTTTATGAGTCCACCGAGTCCCCTCCCATCTTCCCATTTTAAGTCATATCCGACCCATCATTGGGCAACATCAAGTCTAAATTTATCATTGTTTTTCCATTCCAAGTCACAATGGCCTATGGGCATTAATTCGTTAAAGCAGGGAAAATTTTTCAAAAATATTTACCGAATAAAAAAAATAAAAAATTTTTAGATGATTTAACAAATTAATTATTTCTTATGAATTATCCAATTTAACGTTAAATTTAATGAATAATCTTCATATTTAACGAATTTAACGTTTTTAACGATATTTCATAAAAATGTGGGTAAATTTAATCGAAAGTACCTAAACTTTAAAGTCTTATACAAATGTACTTAAACTTTAAATTTTCGTATAAAAATACCTGGACTTCGAAAGAATTTGCATAAAAAATATGTATTTTTTTGCAAGTCCACGATGGTAGGCTTGCTCTTAGGCCACGTCAACTTACAACCAGATAGAACTTGGAAACCGGCAAAAAACTTTTTTTATGCAAATTTTTTCGAAGTCCAGGTATTTTTATACCAAAATTTAAAATTTAAGTACTTTTGTATAAGACTCTAAAATTCAGGTACTTTCAATTAAATTTACCCTAAAAATATAGTAAAAAATACACAAACTTTAAAAATAATCTTCTTATTTAACGAATTCAAATGTTTTAACGAAATTTCATAAAAATGTAGTAAAAAATGCAAAAGAAATTTACAAAATTTTTTCAAATCTCCACAAATTTTATGTATAAATTCATTTGCGAATAACTTCATAAACTTCATAATCAAATAAGAAATCATCTATATATGAAGAGACAGAAAGAGAGGAAAATAGAGGATTCTAGATTTATATTGGTGTTAAACATCTAATATGTTAATTCGGAAAAAATTTTCTTTTAACGAATATTTCACAAATTAACGAATTTCACGAATTTTCTTACGAATTAAGATTGAAAGTATTTTTTAACGACCCAAATTTCCCTAATTTAACACATTTCATAAATTTTCTTAGGAATTAACAATTGAAAATATTTTTTAACGACTCAAATTTCTTGAATTTAACAAATTTCATGATTTTACGTTTTCATTTGAACATCTCTACAATGGACTCAGTGATCCCAAGTCCTTAACATAGTCTTTTCATTAAAACATAGTCTTTTCATTAAAGCACAGTAATTCTCCCCCTGTCATAAGATAGAATTTTGAGCAAGTCATCATCTTTACCCTTTGCCATTTTTGAATGTTAAAAAGAATAAAAAAACAAAAATAAAAAGTTGTGGCACTCAAGTTTGACTCAGCAAGTTCAAGAGGTCTATCCTGTTTAAAGAGATTCAGAGCAACACATAAAGAATTATACATATGATATGGCTTTCTTGCCATGAGAATAAATCAAAAATCTGAGTTGAAATCAAACTATTCTGAATAAGAAATATCCCATATCCTTTGTCTTACCCTTTCCCCTTCTCATTTATATCTCAAAATCTTCTCCATCCCTAAACTAGGGGCATCATCCATCTTCCCATAACAAAAAAAATTAGAAAATCCCTTACAATCCTTTATTATGATTTCTACCATTATAAGCCTTCATCATAATTTTACCCAACACCTTTGCCTTTATCAAGTTGAACAAAGTCTCAAACTTGCGTGTAGCTCAGATTTAAAGTGCAAAGCTATAACAAGTAAGTTTGGAAAGATCAAAGAAAAGGTAGAAAGCTTAGGCAAAAACAAAAAATTCTTGAGACAAACATTCGAGACAAGTTTGCAAAGATACTATTAAAGAAAAGGAATTAGCATAAGCAGTTGCCATTCACAAAGATTACAGCAGGATCAAAATTCTCAAGCTTTACAATCTTTTCAAAATATCAGAAATTGTAACTCAAGGTCATAGCTCAAAATTAGTACAAATGCCAAAAAATCTATAAAATCTTCAAGGTTAACATGAGTCAAACTCAAGCTCAACATTAGTCTCATCAAGAAAATGCCAAAATTCGTGAGATCTCTAAGTTCAAGAAAAAAAAAAGAAAGAAAAAGCTCGTTAGATTGAAAACCTGCAAAGGGCCGATCTAGGGAGAAATTAGGGCAACTTACTAGGTTGAAAACCCATAATCCCAATTTTGCATCGCCCTTTGCCACCAATAGAGGCAAGAACATCATGTCTTATATCATCATCATGAGTTGGGTTAATTGGAATCAATTTTGAATTTTCCTTAATTTTCCTTCTAAAAAATAAATTGAGGTGAAGGCTCTTTCAAATTTTGTTCGTGTGTTCCGCTAGTCCCTTTTCTTTAATTTTTCTTCGAATTAATTCTGGTATCTTATCCATACTCATAAACATTTTCAAGTAACATATTAGATCAAACATGAATAATTCCAAACTGAAGACTAGTTTATATGTTTTAAAAATTGATTTACATTAAAAATTTGAACAACAAATATGTAATTAATTTGGTATCATGTTTCTATCATTTTAAAAATTGCCTGTCTGTTTCTTTTTTTCAAAAATATTTTGTCTGTTTATGCATATTTTAAAATTGTTTATGTCTATTTATATCAGTTTAAAAATGGTTATATTTGTTTATTTCAAATTGAAAATGATTTATGCCTTTTTAAAAATCATTTCAAATTTTAGTATTGTTTCTTATTTGATTACTCTAATTACATTGTATTAATTTTAGACCATTTGATATTGTTTAAAAATTGTTACGAGTTTAATTTTTTTTCTCCAATTGTGTTTTTTACAAAAAAAAAATAATAAAAGAAATTCTGGTAGTTTGTGAAATCAAAACTTCATTATAACACAAATTTATATAAAAATTAGAGCTCATTACAAATATATAATTAATTTTGTCCAATTTTTCTATCTTTTCAAAAATTGATTATGTGTGTTTATGTTTGTTAAAAAATAGTTTATTTTTATTTATAAATGTTTCAAAATCATTTTTTTTTATTTTTATAATTGAGATATATTATAAAAGGACCAAAAGAATTGGTCAAAAAACTAGAGAGAGTTACAAGAAGAAAGTTGAAGGGTTACATATGATATCTGAAGCTAAGAAACTAAAATTAGGATGGTTACATTTAACATAAAACTAAGCTAAATTTAGACTTTTGTAAAGAATATCCTCAGATGTAGAGATAGAGTCAAAAACCTTCCTATTTCTTTTCTTCCACAACTCCCAAGTCAGAAGCATCCATAAGGAGGTGCCGAAAATACGTTGCCATTTGCCCGTGAAAATAGAACACCATTGTTGAAAAAAATCTGAAATATGACAAGGAATGACAAAGTTGATCCCCAACCAACGAAACACACTGAACCATATGGTAGAACTTTGAAGGCAATGAACCAGGGCGTGGTCCTGAGATTCAATGTGCTCACAGTTTGGACACAAATTCTGATCAGCTGGAATAATATGCAAACGTGACAGAAAATCTCTAACTGGTAGACAATTATGTAATAGAGTCCATATGAAAAATTTGATCTTGGGTATAGTTGCTGACTTCCAACATTGAGTGAAAGCAACGAACGGAGGCCAATCTGTTGTTTGAAGAATTACATATTTTGTAATAAAAGAATTAACAGAGAACACACCTTGATTTCCGTGCTTCCAGGTTATTGAATCAGTCTTGCCAATAGATAAGGAGTTGGGCAAGAGTTGTTTCATGAGGTCTAAAGCTTTAACATCAGAGGTACGAAGGTTCCTGCACCATCCAGGTCTCCCACTTGAGGTGAGAAGATCCCGGTAAGCTTCAAATACAGAAATGGCTTTGTTTGTTGAGTTTCGATAAAGAGAGGGAAATTGCAAGTAGAGTGCTATATTCCCGCACCAAGTATCGTGCCAAAAACTTGTAGACAAACAATTGTTAACTGTAATAGAGATACCTTCTAAAAAAAAGCTCCAAAGGACAGTATTGTCCATGCAAGTGGATAATATACCTTTCCAAATGTGAGAGTGGCCATTCCTATTTCTATGTACATGAGAATTCCAGTCACCGTTAAAAAGACAAATAGCCCTCCAAATAGAATTGTCCCCAGAATTACGGGCCTTCCAAATCCACTTAAATAAAAGACTAGCATTTCTTAAATTTAAATTGTGAAAATTTAGACCTCCATAAGCATAAGGGCGACAAATATTATTCCATCCCACTTTGCATAATCCGCGAGCCTTAGCTTGACCTTTCCATAAAAAGTTTCGCATGTAACTTTCTATTTTATTAGAAACCAACGCAGGAAGGTGAAATAGAGACATGAAATATACAGGCATACTACTAATCACAGATTTGAGAAGCGTGAGCCTCCCTACATATGAAAGACAGGAACCCTTCCATAATGCAAGTCTAGCTTCAATTTTTCTCATTAACGGATCCCAATCTCTAACAAGAAGCTTCTTATAAGTCAAAGGAACACCAAGATAAGAAATAGGAAAAGTAGATACCTTGCATTTTAAGATTGAAGCACAATGGTCAGTGAATGAGTTTTGTACTCCTAAGCCAATTAAGGAACTTTTAGAGTAGTTGATTTTAAGACCAGAGACCATTTCAAAACATCTCAATAAGCGGACAAAATTTACAATTTCCCTTTCTTCAGCTGGCAAGAAACAAATTGTATCATCTGCATATTGTAGAATAGATAGATTCTGATGCAGACCTTCCAAGTGAAACCCCTTAACAAGGTTCATTTCAATCGCTTTGTCAACCATCTTCTTTAAACCTTCTACTGCCAAAAGAAAAAGAAAAGGGGAAAGAGGGTCACCTTGCTTGACACCTTTCTGAAGGTAAATAGGCTTAATAGGAGAGCCATTCACCAAAATAGAGGTAGAAGATTGAAACCGACAACCCACCATCCAAGATCTCCATTTTTCTGAAAAATTCATAGCTTCCATAACATTGTCCAGATAAGACCAGGATACACTATCAAAAGCTTTATGGAAATCCAGCTTCAAAATAAAAGTGGGGCGACGACTGGAATGAATTCTATGAACTACTTCTGTAGCTAAAAAGGAGCACTCTTGTAAATTTCTGTTCTTTACAAATGCAAACTGACCATTTGAAATAAGTTGAGGAAGACAGTGTCTGAGTCTAAAGGACAGTAACTTTGATAGGATCTTGTAAACGCCGTGAATGAGTGAAATAGGGCAAAAATTGCCCAAAGAGACCAAACCAGCAATCTTAGGAATCAGGATAGTAAAGGACGTCTTCAAGGCTACAGGGAGAGATCCCTCTTCATGAAAATCTGAGAAAACCTTTAACACTTCATCCTTCATAAAATTCCAAGCTCTTTTGTAAAAATAAAAATTAAAGCCATCGGGTCCAGGTCCTTTATTTTCACCACAAGAGCAAAGAGAATCCCAAATCTCTTGTTGTGTGAATGGAGCAGTAAGTGTGTTATTATCAACATCTGAAAGAGAAGAAAAGTTCAAAGAAGTTAGCTCATAAGGTACCATTTTATCTGCTTTAAAGAGGCCCTTAAAGAACTTGAAAACCACTTCTTGAATTTGACATGGATCTACATGAGACCCTTCCGCATCCTCTATGACTGTAATGCAATTATTCCTGAAATGAGCTGAGGCCACTCTATGGAAGAAGGAGGTGTTGTTATCTCCAAGAAGAGTCCATGACACTCTTGATTGTTGATGCCACATGGATTCTTTATGACGTTTCTTCTGAAGAAGACAAGTTTTCAAGGCAGTTAACTCATCTTTTTTATCATTTGAAAGAGGCCGAATAACTTCAGATGAAGACAGGTTAAGAATTTTACATTCTAACTTCTTGATTTCAGCTTCAGTCTCACCAAAAACCTCTTTATTCCAAGTTTGAATTTTCCTGTGAAAAAGCTTAAGTTTCTCTACAAGAGGAGCATCACAGTAAGAGGTACAAATTTCATCCCAACATGACTTAACAAATGGGCCAAAAGTCACATCATCCCACCAAGAGTTGAAAGACCTAAAAGGTTTAGCACCCCAGTTGTAGTTAACAGTGGACTTAAAAGTTGTAGTTCAAAATCATTTGTGTCTATATAAAAATTGTTTATTACTGTTTATTCCAGTTTAAAAATGATTTATATCTTCCATAAAAAAAAAATGATTTATATCTGTTTAAAAATCTTTTTAAAGTTTGTTCAAATATTTTTTTCTTAATTGGTTAATGTAATTACACTCTATTAATTTCAGACCCCCTTTGATATTGCCTAAAAATTATTATATTTGTTCATAATAGTTCAAATTTGATTAAATATTATTCGATATTTGATTAGTCCACTCATTTGATTTGCTATAGCTTAATTTTTGTTTTCAACTTTTATTTTTCTTTGGAAATAAAATAAATTCCAGTAGTTGGTGAACTCAATACATTATTATAACACAAATTTACACTAAAAATTAGAATTCTTACAAATGTGCAATTAAGTTGGTCCATGTTTATATCTTTTGAAAAATTATTTTACACTAAAAATTAAAACTCAATACAAATATGTAACTAATTTTGCACATGTTTTTAATTTTTAAAAAATTGATTATGGCTGTTTATTTTTTGTTTAAAAATATTTTATGTCTGTTTATGTATGATTTGAAATCGTTTGTGCTTGTTTATGCTTCTTTAAAAATGGTTTATATATATTTATTCATGTTAAAAAATAACTTATATAGTTTATGTATATTTAAAAATGAATAATAGAACTTCAATAAAAGAATATATCAAAGAAAATCCCTCTGAACATTACCAAAACCAATAGAATAGGAGCCATCATGTTTAACTTTTTTTTTTTTAATTTATTTTTTCCGGCACTTGTAAAAAGAAATTCAAATTATAAGGTATTAAGAGTTACTTTACAATTATTTTGTTCGCCAACACAAAAGACATACAAAGATACTAAGAATTGTTTACAATCAATTGAAACTTCTCTAAAAACATGTCTACTAGACGCTAGGGGTGTGCAAAACTCAAACCGAACCGACCAATCCGACCAAACTGAACTAAACCGAAGTGTTCGGATCGGTTTAGTCGGGATGTTCGATTCGGTTCGGATTTAAATATTAGGGGAAATTGGGTTTTGGGTCGGATCGGTTCAGGTTGAATCGGAGAAACCCCTACCAATCTGACAATTTTTCTTTATTTTTGGCCAAAAATTTTCAGGGCCTGATCGAACCGAACCGAACTGAACCGAATTTGGTTCACTCGGGTTGACAGGTTCAGTTCGGATTTAAATATTAAAGAAATTCGGGTTGGTCGGGTTCAGTTCACTCGACCGATGTACAGCCCTACTAGACGCTTGGGCGAACTTATACGCATTTTCTTCATCATTCACTAATTGAACTTCATATCTCATTCTACAATAGACCATTTCCGTCATATCATTATAGGCCCACTACATAATTTGCGTTAAAAAGTTATTTGGCTCCCTAAAATTTGTGAATGATTACTTTGCTCCCAAAAGTTGTCAAATGTGAGTGAAAGTTTTTCAAGTCCGATTGTCCGAACCATGTCTTGACATTAGCCTTTATATAGGCGGTGAAACCCTAACTTTATCTTGTCCAATAGGATTCTTTGGGTTTCGTAAACTTTGGAGCCCAGGCATTCCTTGGATTATTCTGGTCCATCAGCCCAGCCTAAAGAGGAGATTAAGGCTAGGTTTGGGGTCGAGGTCGATAAGGCGACCCTAATTCTGTTAAGATGAGGCCAACCGCCCCTGTACTAAATAAGGGCGACCTTACCTTGCAACCAGATGAGATGTCCCTACCTTTTGTTGGGTTTCAGACTTAGTGGAGACTTACAAATGTCCCCTAGCAGTCCAAGTCATTCCATTTCTTAGCCCATCTAGTTAGAGGTCATCACCGATTAGTTTAAGTGACAAGAGCGATGTTGGCTCTAGGTTTTTGAATCTTTTGCTTACGCAACGTTTCAGTACTCTTGGCCAATTACTTCCCTACCCTTTATTAGGTAGATAAGTTGTGAAGTGCACGCTGGTAATTAGGGGGTCACAACTGCACCTAGAAACCAGCGCTACTTTTTTCTTATAAAAAGGGGTCTTCCCATTTGCTTCTTTCAAAATCCTTTAGCGACCTTCCTGCTTTCTTTTCAGTGAAATAATTTTAATGACCTCTTATCCTAATTCAAGTTCTTCATCTTTTCCTCTTGCTTTATAATTTTATTATGTCTACCACAAATTCTTCAAGTTCTAGAATAGGTAGTGGTGAGTTGGGGGACTGTGCCTATTTTTCCCGTGAGAAATAGTTGACTCTAGATCCCTCTAGGCGATCCTCCGACAGTGATCTCCATTCAGAAGAGGAGGTCGAGATTCCCTTGAACACCTGAGATCGCCAACGGGTGACCTCACTACCTTCTTCTTCAAATCGTGTACCCCAATTGAGGGATGAGCTATCAGATGGCGACGAAGCCCAACCATCCATTGTAAGGATAAAATATCCATAGACCTAACTAGCCTAAACCCTTATATTTGATCAATCCAAATGCTTTAATTACTTTGATGAATTGCCTATTGTCTTGATTTATATATATTAACTGAAATCATTAATTCTCATAAATGGTTAAACTTTATTTTTAGTACAAGTATCTATTTAATTAATTTAAAATATTATTCAACATGGTTGTTTAGACATTTGATAATAGGAGTTTAGTGATTAATTAATCAATTCCAATCCTCAACTTATTTCACACTTTATCACTTGTGAAAGACAAATGCACTTGCACTTTTTCATACCAATCGTTTCCCAAAATTTTTCTCTTCAAATCATTTTCAGTTTCTTTTCTAGATTGGCAAAATCGCTTGCTATTTTTTCAGAATGTGAAGTTTCCTTTCAGATATTGTTGTTTTAATTTTTAGAAATTTTCAGTAACAGAGTTTGCATCAAAGAATATTGATCTACCTTATTGTTTCCTAATTTGGAATTTTGAGTTGGTTTCTGAACAGTTTTGATTTCCTAATCAGATCATTTTTGTTGTTGAAGTTTAACTTATTTTCTTGAAGATTTATAAAAATCAGCTTAGTTTATGCTTTGTTTATATTTTGTTTATACATTTTTTTTATTGTGTTTATATTTTGTTTATGCTTTGTTTATGTTTTATTTATGCTTTGTTTATTTATGCTAGTTTATGTTTTGTTTATGCTTAGTTTATATTTTATTTAAACTAGTCGGAAGTCATGGCGGGTCCAATCTGTCCATCTCTCCCCCTTCCTCTATTGATCAATCTTCATTTTTATTTCATTTTCGCCAATGTTAAACTTGTTTGTGGTGACAGAATAATCATGTGGCAATGATGGTAGAAGGCTTCACAATAGAAGTTAATGTTGCTTTGGTTTTGTCCCGCTGTCACATTGTGGTGTTGCCGATCTCAGGCAAAAGCAGCAATATGGATATGAAATTTGTTATGAGATTATATGTGCCATTGCAAGAACCACCTACAATGCTTGTGACAATATTAGTACTACATATATGGCTATCAATTTGATTCAACATGTGCGAAAAAAGCATATTGAATTAGATATTCATTTTGTCAGAGAGAAAGTACTTGCATTAGATATTCATTTTGTCAGAGAGAAAGTACTTGCAGGTAGTGGTGAGCATTCGGATACGTGTAAAACAGGTAATTCTGGCAAAATGAGCAAAACAGATAAAGTAATTTGGGTAAAACGGGTAGGTAATTCAGGTAATTCGGATAATAATCAGGTAGAAAATTTTTTAACCTAATATTTTGGCCGAATAACAAAACGACGTTGTTTTGTGTTCATTAGACTTTTTGTTTGTTTGTTTCTTCTTTCTATCAATTCATTTTCATTTTGGAGTATCAATGAATGAACTAATTCTATATTAAAATAATGGATTTGGTTTATGAATTGAATGTAAACTAATCCATTTTTTTTTCTTTTTTAAGAAGCAGATTTTTCTTCATCTTCTAACTGCCATGTTTTTTAAATCAAGATGGAAGCAAGTGAATAGAACTAAAACCTGTAATATTGACATGTAATATATTTGATTTTGCATGTAAAATAATTCATGTTAGCTTTTATAATTTTGGAATTATGTTGGAGTTATGATAAATTTGAGTTTCTAATTTGGGTAAATTCGAGCAATTCGGGCAAAATCGGGTAATTCGGGTATACATTTTAATTCGGGCAAAATGGGTAAAGAAAAAAAAATTAGAAATATACTAATTCAGGCAAGGATTGAACAAAAATTACTCAATCTATCCGAATATTCACCCCTACTTGCAGGATAGTTGGTTGTTCATCATATTTCAAGCAAAGATCAAACAGCTGATGTTTGCACTAAGGGTCTTTTGGAACTCGGTTTCGATTACTTCGTATTAATCTATGTGTTCTGCCACACATTGATTGAGATTGAGGGGGGTATTAGATAATAATAGTTAGTTAGGCTAGAGATATGTTTTATATGTACATTTGAATTAACTTTTGTACTTTTCTCCTAACCTTATCATCACTGTATTATACATACTGCACAGTTTAATGAGAAGATTACCAAGAATATTTTCCATAACCATTTGTATATAGATCAGATAAAACAGAAATGTTATATCTAACATTAAATTAATCAAAGATAAGAAGAAAAAAGAGGAGCAAGCTTAAGTCCAGTTAGTTAAGGCGTTGAGTTTTTTTTTATAGTGCCCGGATTCGACTCCTACCTTCCATTTCTCTTAGATTAGGATAGATTTAGAGATATCGATGTCAAAAAAAAAGATAAGTAGAAAAAAGAAAAAAACTCCAAAAATAAGAAACAAACTTGATTAGACAAACTAATGGAATAAAAAAAAAAATTAGAACTACAAACTACTTATTTCAAGTCTAAATTGGTCACTTTCATCTTTGATGATTTAAAACCAATTTAAATACTAGATTTGAAATTGAAATGAAGTACACCATATATAAATCCCACCAATAATATTATGATTATAATCAGATAATAACAACTAAGTGAATAAACTAATATATATTAGTAGGTTAATTAAGGAGAAACATCAAAAATATCTGCAGGAGGAATGAAAGAGTCCAAAGAAAGTCCAGGCACATTAAACACAACATCATCAATCCTCCATATTTCTTCCATTCTAGTCCTACTATGCTGCACAGATTCTTCTTCGAATCGAAAAACTGTCGCAATTGATCTTCCTTGATGAGCAATTAAAATTCCATCGACGTCTCTGTAATCTCCAATGCTACTTCCTATAGTAGTTTCCCAATAGATAGTGTCATTTTCAGGGGTTTCTACCCTTGTGAGGTGTGAGTCTTCTAAGTATATTAAAAGCCCACTTTTCTGGCAAAAATACCCGTATAGTACGTGTCTAAGCACTTCTGCTGCTCCTTCACTTCTTTCCATTACAGCCTCACGATCGGCTGCCACTTTTAGCACGAAGCAATCATCCTCACCGATTCGTTTCTCCCCTAAACATTGTGCTTTTGCAAATAGGCTTGCTGTACTCTTTGGGTCCAGACCCTGTAAATAAATAAAAATTAAAAATTATTAGGATTAATTTGAATATTAGTATTTTTTTATGGGTAATGCTTTTTGTCTCGGGACGAAACTGTCTCGCCAAACTGTTTTTTTTTCCCCGATTCGAACGGTAGATTGTTTATACTAAATTCTGAGATAAATTTGAGTGGTCCATAGTTTGCAGAATTTGACTTTATATTGTAAATTAAATATAAAATAATTGAGACCCTTAAATTTATAATCATATGAAATTTATAATTTAGAATCTATTTTTTTTGAACTATTAATCTTTAAATTATTCTCGGAATTCAGTTTATATAATTTATCGTACCAGTCGAAAAAAAAAAATTATACGAGTCTCACTGTAAAGAAAAGTCAGTTAATAAAAGACTAGAGAATATTTGAAAAAAAAAAATTACATGTTAACATGTAATTACTTTATAAAGTACAATGTAATTATTATGAAATAATGTTACAAAAATCAGATTGAAGAATTTAGGAGTAATGATTTAGGAATAATAATTGAATAGGGGTAACTAAAGGTATAAAAAAAAATTGAATAGATAGTTTTGAAACTCATAGAGAATATAAAAAGTAGATTGAAAAAGAAGGAAAAAACAAATAAAAAGGTGGAATGGAGGGGGGCAGCAATTCAATAAGTGACTCATCCCACAGTTGAGTTAAAGCAAAGAATAAAATAGGCAATCCCAACAAAGATGGGTTTATTTGATGACGTCAATATGAAAATCACGTGCCGTTATGTGCATTCTTACAGTCAGTCAGTCAGTGTTCAATGTATGAAAAAGAAGAAGGCTGTGTCTGCTAAAGTTACAGACAGTTTCTCCATCAATGTCTTTTATAATTTGCAATTTCTTGGGATTGCCAATTTTAATCCATCCCTCCTCTTTAGTATTCAAAATTTAGAAATCGATTATTTGTATGATATTAATAACAGATTGAATTTTTTTTTTTTTTTTTAAAAAAACTGATTTAAGAATTTCTTATTCAGGATAAAATATCAAAAGATATGTTTTTTTTAATTGTATTTTTCCTTTTAAGAGTACGTTTTAGATGTATTTCCCTTTAAAATTATACTTTCTATGTAGGGTGTTAGAAAACGTTATCAACAATTAAAATAATTAAAAAAAGAGTTTTATTATAAAAAAAAATTTGTTAAAAGTGGTAATTTTAAGAAAAACGTATTCAAATATAAAAAAAAAATTAGATTTATTATACAATTTTTGCACTATTATTGTATTTATGCATAGAGGAAGTTTATTGTTTATAATTAAGATATTGTTAAGTAATACTAATAAGTGTTGCTCTACTGAAAAATCGAAAATTATAACAAACAAACCCTAAATTTGTTGATTTTGATTTTAATTTGACCCTCAAATTTGATCTTAATGTCCAAAAATAGCACAAAATGACATTTTCTTCAAATTACACTTTGAACTAGATAAACTGACTCAATTTAGACATTTTCACAATTTTAACCAAATTAAATTTTAATAAATAAATAATAAAAATAAAAATAATGAAAAAGAGTTAAATTGAACCAATTCACAATTCTAAGGTCTAAATTGGAAAATTAAAAAAAATTACCTGGATAATGCGGCGTAAAGGCCGTTGCGGGCCTTTGGCAGCGTGAGTGCCGAGCCAAGGAGTATGACGCCAAACGGTCTTCCCATCGCTACCAGCGATAACCTTATTTCCGGCAACCACTAATTCCAAAGACCACATTCCCGGCGACATTTGCCAAACTACAAAACACCCATTTTCTCCGCTTCTTGTTCCTAAGCTTTTCACATTCTTTCCTGATGATATTTCTGTCTCACAACGTATCATTTTTACACTCCCTGTTGCATACATATTTTTTACACTTTTTTCCTTCTTTAAACATCCCGTCGCCGCCAAATACTGTTGTATAATATAATGTGCTATGCAATTTTCCTGCAATTAATTTTCTCCCATTTCAGCACAAATTCATCACATTAATTTATACAAACAAAAAAAAGTAGTGTGCAAATAACCTCTGACGCAAATGGTCAATGGTCAGAGCGATGCATCTCTCTGTCTAAGGTCAAGGGGTTTGAATCGTAATAATTTAGCTAAAAATACTTAATTTGCCGTTAAAACAAAGTACTATAAAACTTACGAGAGGAATGTCTTTAATGTGGAAGCTTTGAATAGGGTCACTAATAACAAGAAGAGGAATAGGTGCTAATGGACAACCAAGAACACCAAGCAAAAGCCTCAAATCTTGACGTTTATTGGCTGGTGAAATGCTTCCATAAGGTGAAATTGTTGAAAAATTATTGTTACCAGAAATACCCTTTTGTAATCTAAACCACTCTCGAATTACTTCCCAAGAACTCTCCTTTTTAGCACCTTCTTCTTGCATATCTGGGTCTGGACCTTCCATTAATGGGGTTAAGGTTTGTGTACACCATCTTTGCTTCCTCCTTGTTCTTGAACCCATAATTTTTTGCAGTAATTAAGAAAAAGATGATGAAAATAAATATACTTGTCTTCACAATGGAAGAGACAAAAGGGACAGCTTATCTGTCCAACGGCAGAGGATGGAATGTATTGTTATTGTTATAGTAAGGGAGTATAATAATAGAGAGTTGCATGTTGAGAGTTGAGCTGTCTTTGGTTTGCTTTATTCTTCTTTTCTTTTCTTTTACTTTCTTTTTGTCTTTTGTCGTCTTCTTTCTTTTCTTTAATTTTAGTGGGTGGGTGTTTTTCTTGAGCAACTCCAAATGCCTTAACCTAAGCTATCTATTTGTGGACCCTTAATATACTCTCCATTTGTTCCCCTAATTCCTAAGCTCCATAGGGATAATAATCTTTCTTGGAAAATGACTTCACTACTTCATTTACATACATTTTCTGCCAAATAAAGTGTTCATCTGTATGACAAAAAAAAAAGTGTTCATCTGACCAAAGTTTGATGAACAATAATAAATCTACACTCCCAAATTCTCTATTTTTTTTTTAAAATTTAATTATATACAGTTGTGATTCAGAGGATTCAACATACCGGCTATCTTAATTTATTACACCAAGTCAGTCAGTAGGAAACCGGAAAAGAAACTTAAAATAAAGGTAAATACATGGATAAAAAAATGTTAAAACTATCTATAAAAATTTAATAAACATTTCATTGATTTAGTATATGAGAATACTCCATGCACCAGGTGTAGGAAAAAATTTCTTGTGAAGGGATTAATTGGATTACATCTAATTAATATTAATTTTTTAAATTATTTTCAATAGAGAAAATGACCTTTTACTTCTCCTACAAAAATGAAGAGTTTAAATAAAAATATAATGATTTCGTTAGCAAGGGCCAAATTAATTTATAAAAGATTTATATATTATTTAAAAATTATTTATGTGTACAAAATGTAATATACTGTCAAATCATTATCCGAATGATTTTAATATAAATTGGCTTTTTTATTACTAATTCTGTATGTAATTATTCAAACCTTCCGTTTTTATACCTACGAAAATAGCTAGCTAAAAATTATGAAATATACAAAATATGATCTACAACTGTAATGTATCACATTCATAAAATTATTATAATTTTTCACAATTTTTTTTTTAAATTTTACATGCCAATGGGAAATGATCACCATCATAAAAATAAATGATAGAAATATATTCGTGTGAAACAAAAATTTATATTAGTGGTTGGGAGCTAATAGAGGTAGAAAGATTTTTACCCTCAAATTCTCGAGTTCTAATGGACTAAGTTTTCATTCTCACATCTACACTCAAGTACGTGAGTTTATAATTATGTTAAAAAAAATTTGTATTAATTACATAAATATATGAAATCATTTTTAATTTCGTTGTTGTATTTTATTTTTGTGATGGTAAATTTTAAAACCGAAACCAAATGTACGCGATCTTAAATTTAGGATACGATCCAAATGATTTACGGTGTTATTCAAAAACTTGAGCTCTGGGTGGGCCCATGCTTGGCTAGAAGAGAAAAAGTAAAAAAAAAAAAGGATGGTGGTTCCATGCGTGGTGTGCCAGGTTGTGCACTAAATTCCAAGGAACAAAATGTCAGCTTTAAGTATAGGAATAGAAGAAATAGATGGGCCGGCTATTGGGCCTGAACCCAACAAGTGGCAGGTCGATGATGTGGTGGAGAGTCGGCGTCACAATGGAGAGAATAGGTAAAGCTTCAAAGCTAAAAGCTCTGTGATTTGGTGGAGAGTTGAAATGTAACTTTCCTTCGAGACTCGCAATATTATTACCTTTTAACATTCGATTCGATCTTATTTTGGGCAATATTATTAAGTCTTTTGTCCAAGAGACTTCTTTCTCTTGAGTTTGTGTTTGTTAAGAAATCAGAGAGTCAGTATGTTGATTAACTAATTAGAGCTATTGTTTCAAGTTCTATCTGATCGCAAGTTTTGTCCCTCCATCGTTGATTTTGGATGCTCTTCCTTTTGATATATGCAATGCATAAGCAGTTTGCATTTTCGAAAAGAAAAATACGTTCAATTCGTTTGAAGCTCGTTTTTATGATATTGACCCCTATGAACTAATTTTCTTTCTCTCTGTTTAATTAGTACAGGAAAATTTGATTTTTTTATGCGTTTGACTTAATATTTTTATATTAATTATTCATTAATAACATATCATTTTTAATTATAGTTAATCGTAAAATACTATATAAATAAAAAAACTAATTAATTTACATATTGAAATAGGAAATAATTGATCTCAGAATATAATATAACCGCTTTCTAATAACTCTGAGTCTACCCGAACCTTCGTGGGGAAAAAAGTTCCCAAAACCAATTTGTTTAATTTAAACTAAAATCAGTTTTAGGGATGGATTTAAAAAAGAAAAAATTAGAAATTTCTGAAATATCTATGGAGTTAATAGTATAAACAAATGCATGTAGCAAGAGACAGTAACAAATATTTCCTCAGTTGGATTTAGTTAGAGAAAATGAAAAATTGATAAATTTAGTACTACTTCCAATTTTTTCAATTCTTTACGTTTCTGTTTTTGGTAAATTTTTTCAATTCTTTACGTTTCCTTTATGGGTAAGTAGGTTTAATTGTTTATTATTATTTCTGTATTGGTATTGGTGAGAAAGTAAGTGTTGTAAAGGGTTGATAATTGTTTATTATTATTTTGTATTGGTATTAGTGAAAAGTAGGGTTGTATTGGTATTTGTATTTTTAGGGTGTAAA
>CATIWJ010212463.1:0-10103 GCA_949640765.1 Croton laevigatus | reverse complement strand
ATTTTTATCTCCACCTTTTAGTTTTCACGTGATTACCACTATATTGTCCTTTTTTATTTTCCAATTATTGAAATAAAAAGGGTGATAATCTTGTCTCTTTGTTTTTTTTTATCATTCGTTTTCAAAAGGAAGAATATATATTCATTACTTCGGTTCAATATTGTTCTTTGAACTGGACATAAAAGAATGGTCTTTTATTCTACCGACGGGTGAAGGGAACTAAGCTTCTGTGAGTGCTAGCACACTACGGTCCTCCCTTTGATCTTGTGTGTGTGAAGAAAGAGGGGAGTCCATTTGAGTCCCTCAGTTATTTTGTTCTTGAGTAGTTTTTCGTAGGGAGACCTACAACAATCTAGTTAAAGCACGCTTTAAAGGTATATTCCTGAACATCCCTACACTTAATTGGGTTGATAAAATATGCTCCAGGGTTAATTTTCATATATATTATTGCTTCCGCTTAAAATTTATATGATTGTCACTGCTATTTGCTATATGAAAATTTCCAACATTCATCAATGAAGTTGTGAGTATTAGTAGAACATCACATGTAAACATTGTTAGTCTTCTTGGGTTTTGCCTCGAGGGTCAAAAACGAGCTTTAGTTTATGAATTTATGCCTAATGGATCTCTTGACAAGTGTTTAAAAATAGGTAGCCATTTAGAGTGGGAAAGTCTGCATCAAATTGCAATTGGAATAGCTCGAGGACTGGAATATTTGCATCGCGAATGTAACACAAGGATAGTACATTTCGACATAAAGCCTCACAACATTCTTCTGGATGAAAATTTTTGTCCAAAAATTTCAGATTTTGGACTTGCAAAGTTATACACTAAAAAAGAGAGTATCCTCTCAATGATGGAAACTAGAGGAACTATTGGATATATAGCACTGATGGGCGTCGAAACCACCAAATTAAATTACCTACTCTAAAGGATTTGTAAATAGCGATGAGTAGGGTCGATCCCACAGGGACTAGTTAAGTTAATTTCTTAAGTGCTAGAACATAAAAGATGGGGGTTTTTCGAATGTAAACTGAAAGTAATTTAAAGAAGAAATTCTAGCAAACAACATCAAAGGAAATGCAGCAAAAACAGAGGAATTTAAGGAGAACGAACCTTGATTGTTGGTTACCAATGCAATTGACGAGTAGCGATCATAGACTTACAAATATAATTCTTTTATCAATGATATTCATTGTTGGTCTTAAAAACCTGTTCTCTCTTAAGATTAAACAACTAAAAACATGTATTTCAATTGCTCTTATTAATTAACAACCTAGATACGATCATAGATTTAATCAATTAATAGCATTAAGAATCAAGAGAACCAATGAACAAGACAACACATGTACGACATGCAT
This sequence comes from Croton laevigatus, assembly GCA_949640765.1. Classification (NCBI taxonomy): domain Eukaryota; kingdom Viridiplantae; phylum Streptophyta; class Magnoliopsida; order Malpighiales; family Euphorbiaceae; genus Croton; species Croton laevigatus. The sequence continues at coordinate 8,742 of CATIWJ010212463.1, read as the reverse complement.
TTAATCTAGATAAAAACTCTTCATAAAATCCCAATCCCTAACGTAGGGAATCAAGATTCTATGTGCTTCTAATTGAAACAAACAATGAACCTCATCTATTTGAATCAGGCAATAGATCAAATTCAAGAAATAACTAGTTGTACACCCTAGAAATTAATCAAACTCAATCATATATTAACTCAGAAAAATCTTTAATATCATTCAAATAAAAGAAACTAAGAAAACTTATTAAATCTCACACTTACAATCAATTCCAATTGGCTTCCTTCAACCAAGGATTAGAGTTTTAGCCACTAAAGGCCATGGAATAAGCTCTTCAAAATGAAGAAAACAAATCTGCTGTGTAAGAGAAAAATTGATAAAATTGAATCTGAAAACGTGAACAGCCCCCTTTCTCTTCTGGATGTGCCAAAATATATCTCTGTTTCTGATTTATTCTTCCTTTTATATCCAGCTACAGCCCCTCTCTCTTCAATTAATTAATTTCCAGCATGCCCATTACTCTGTCCAAGGATGCACGCCTATCATCTCTTGTTGCCACTTGAAGAATACAACTTTATTGAGACAGCAAAACTATTATCTTGAGAATAGTAAATTCCAGCCCCCTATAACTCTGCCATTACCGAATCTTTTGTTTGCTCTCTAACATGTTCTATATTTCCTTTGAAAGTGATGAAAGGAAGACTGAAAATGTATGTTTATTTCCTTGCCCATGGATGCATTAGAGCTGAGGTTTTTGTTCCGGAAATCTCTTCCTATGGCTGTAAAAAAGAATGGGGAAAGACCTAGAAAAACGTCACTCCACTAAGAGGTGGTTGACTCCTTCCTAAAAAGCTAATTTCCACTTAAATCTCTATAAAAACAAGGGCCCACATAAATATAACAAAAATGCCCCAATAATTTATGTTCAAGTCTTCTTCCTAGACTTTTAATTAAGCTCAAAACATCAAATAAAGTCGCAGATCAATAGCTCAATTAAGGTCAGCCCGAAATACCTCCCTCTGCAGTTAGCCTTAGGCAAGGCTAAGTCCTGACAGCATCAATAAATCATCCATCCAGCTTTGACTTCGACTTGAATGATTAAAACTTGAACAATTAAGCTTCAAATGCTTCCTTTTTGCTAAATCCAATGATTCCTAATTAAAATAATAAAAAGTAAATAAAATTTCACAATTAAGAACATTAATTACCAAATAAATACAATATTAGGAACCAAAAAATATGTTGGATTTGCAAGTTATCAACAACCATCGCATCCGGAGGCAAATATAGGCCAAAGGAGCTCAACGGGGCTCAGCGGGCTCCAGAGGAGGTGTCGGGAACCTGAGCGTAATTTTCAAAAAAGTTACGTAGGGTCTTAATAGTGCCGGTAACTGAGGTCAAAAATAAAATCTCGGGAGTTTGCTGGTCGCAACGGAGCGTCACAGAATTTTCAGAAAATACGCGTATAAAAGTTACGTCAGGTTTTCCACGGAGGGCATTTTTGTCATTTGGTCTCATTAAATTCCATATGATTCCATGTGATGAGTTTGAAGTGGTTTGGGTCAAATTTGGATAATAGGAAAGTTGAATTTGATTTCCACCAACCAAAGTGCTTACTTTGACTTTATAAACCAATCGGAAAGTGAAAACAAATGGACAAGACCACAACATGTTTAAAAGCGATTATAAATAGCCAAGAAATGACTAAAAATGGCAATTTTTCTTCCCCAAACGTCGGCCTCCATAGGAAGAGAAGAGAAGAAAAATTTCCAAGGTAAATCCATGTTTCCATACTTGAATTTAATGCTTTTTATGCTGGATTTTCATTTCTAAGCAAGATTTAGTTAGTATAAGTGATCAAATCCTTGTATTTCATGATATCTCATATGAACCCAGAGGTGGAAGAAAAGGGGAAAGTTAGGGTTCTTGGTGGAGGTTGAAGATGAAGTGAGGAAAAGGTGAAAAGTGGTTATTTAAGCTTAAATAAGTATAAATTTGGAATGAATTCATAGAAATTACTTAGGTAGGCTTGTGTTCTTATAACCTAGGGTTCTTGTATGCCAAACCAAGGTGTTATTCATTTAGGACAACAAGAAGAAAAGCTTGAAGGAAACCATTGAAGTGCTAGGAAAGCTTAAAATCAATAACTTATGAAAAATTCAATTTCTAGCTATTTTAATTGACGATGGCCGAATGGCCTAAGTGTCCAATTGCCATGTTTTGTGCTGATTTTCTTGTGTATTTATGTTGCAAATCTCTAAGATGTCATTTGATTTGAAAAAGGAATCATTTAGTGGAAGCATGCAAAAGTTGTCAAGTTTTGTATGAAACTTTGATGAATTTTTTTAAAAACATTATAATGAATTTTGACACAAGGTCTTCACCATCCTTCATAAAATATTGAAAGGTGTTTAAGAATAATTTTTACATGAAAAAAATGAATTTCCCCCTTGATGAACTCAAAGAGGCCGAATGGGTCCTTTGAAAAATTCAAAAGTGTCTATTTTTGTACTTAAGTAATTTTGATGTGTAACCTTATAAATCCTTAATCTATATGGTGTGGGTGACCTATGGACACTTAAAGGGAAGTATATGACACAATTTAGGTGCTTAAGGGAGCCTTGATTGGGTCATAAGCTATCTCTTTCAAGTTGCCCAAATTCACCAAAATACTATTCACTTTGCAAAATATTATTCATTTGGTATTTTGGGTTACTATTCACTTTTCAATTTACTATTTATTTGGTAAATTTTCAAGTATGTCTAAAATATTGCTAAATGGTAGCTAAATGAACTATACAAATATTGACTTGTGAAATGTGGGCCATTGAAACACAAAGCTCTACTCGGTTTGAGTCGAACTAGGCGATAAGGGTATAAGCGTCATATAACAATGTCAAAGCGGTCCGCAGTTCATTGTCATTGTGATCATTGTATGGATCTGGAGCCCAACTAACACCAAGGTCGGAGTGCGTGTAAGGCACCCGGCAGTTATTGTTAATCTGATGTGGAAACTATTTAGTGGTTTCAGTACAGCTGTACTGTAATTATTGAATAAGCGACCATCATTGGATTTCATTGTACTGCCTTATCCCGAGTTCCGCTAAGTGACCAGTAGAGCAAAGTAAATAAAATGTTAAGCTGGTAGATGTTTTTTACTTATTTGCACGCATCACATTTTATTTGACCACCTGTTCCGTTTCAAAACCATTTTGTAATTCGAGTTCATGTTTTTTATTCCTTTCTTTTATCGCTTTATTTATTTACTTTTATAAGTTAAAGTATCCACTGGGCATTAGTGCTTAGCGAGTTATTTTCTGTAACTCGCAGGTTAGCAGCTAAAGTAATATTAGATACCAGCACCAGACCACACCACTGGCAGACCAAGGCAGCATTTAAGGTCACTTTACACTTTATAATAAAACATTAGTAGTGGCATGTATATAAATGCTTGTAGAACTCCCAGATAAATATTAGTGTAACATATATGCTGATAACTCTTGAGTATGTTATTTGAGTTGAGTTTCTACTTTATATTATAGAAGTGTTTGTTTTGGATTGATTTGAGGAGTGAGAGTATAAGGACGATTGCCGAAGTGTTTGTGAGCTATTTTCCTTGCAGGATCCCAGTGAATAGTCGCAGGGACTGCTCGTTCTATCGCTGTTACTATTCACGGACTGTCCGTTCCTAGGCGGAACTTTGGCCAATTTTCCGTAAAAATAAAGTTAAAATTTGGTTAAGGATAAAATGGAACTCACATACTAAGTATACGTTCACCTAAAGACTAACACATAATTTGATAACATGGCTCTAATACCAGGACATAGCACTCCTTGGGGGTCTCCAACGAGGCCTAAATGGGGTGTTACAATATAAGCCCCCCTCCAACGGAAAAGCCAAATTTTATGAGGTTTTGTTCATCCCATATGTACACGTCATGGGGCTTAAACAGTTTATAAGTAAAAAAATATTTGGATAAATTTCTTCCAAGTTAAAAACTACTTACAAGCATGGTTATATCAGTATGGCGTGGGAAGAGACAACAATGCCCATAAAAATAAATTCGAATAAAATCAAAGACGACAGCTTGCTTAGATTTGTTACGAAGACTTCCCAGCCCAGTCTTTGTTTTTGCGTATAAGCATTGAGCAATTCCTTTTACCTAACATTTGTGTAGTAAAAAAGTCCTTGTACCTAACATTTGTGTATTAAAAAAGGAAAAAATACTTCCTAACGCACAAAGCCAAGCCAATTGGCTAATTTTCAACTGCACCTATGGAATAATTTAATATATTGGTGTATTCATAGAGTAATATAAAACGTCCTCTATAATCTTCAAAATTGACATGTCAATGGAGTCGAGCTCTGCAAGCGAGCAACATGAAGTCACACAAACAGAAACCCATGGCGGACACTATGTCCTCTATAATTTGTATAACAACAACTATATATTTGAAGTCCCCAAAAGATATGCCCCTCCTATTCGTCTTCTTGGTGCAGGTTCTTACGGTACTGTTTGGTAAGATTTTTTCTTCTTTTACCCTTCTTTGAAGAAGTTTGATTTATAGTTCCGGTGTCATTAATTATATGCAAATAACTAAACATGTCATTTCTTAAAATTTAGATGTCAATTTTTTAAATTTTCTTTCAGCGCTGCTATGGATTCAAACACGCAAAAAGGAGTTGCCATAAAGAAGATTAGTAATGCTTTTGACGAATATTCAAAAGCTAAAAGGACATTGCGAGAGGTTATACTTCTACGCCACATGGACCACGAAAATGTGAGTTTCCTTTCTATTTTCTTGTTTAATCAATGATATTGGTAATTGAAGTCATTTATCTTCATTGTTGCAAGTTAAAGTCATAACTTTTAACAAATTAGTTGTTGATTTCTTCTCAGATTGTTGCTATCAAAGATATAGTAAAGCCTCCTGAAAAGGAAAATTTCAATGATGTTTACATTGTTTATGAATTGATGGCTACTGATCTTCATCAGGTTATAAATTCAAAGTCAACCAAATTAACAGACGAACATTTTCGGGTATGAGCCATTACCATTCTTGTTCTTGGGTTGCTTATTTCTATGAGTTCTGTATCCTTAGCCAATTTTTTTTTTTTGTTTTTGGTCACCTCTAATTATTTTGTTACCATTCAATTCCAAACATAGTTATTTCCAGAAAAGCGGGGAAAGAAACTTAAATCCTTTGCCACATATATACTAGGCTCATGAGTGGCAACCCATGGATATGTATCACTAAAAACAGATATATGCATAAATTAGCCACCACATTTTTGACATTATTTGTTCAACTTTTTCAGTGCTTTCTATATCAATTGCTCCGTGGACTCAAGTATGTACATTCAGCAAATGTTTTTCATCGTGATCTAAAACCCAGTAATTTGCTCGTGAACAAGAATTGTGACCTTAAGATTGCGGACTTTGGTCTGGCAAGGACAACATCGAAAACCAATCTCATGACTGGTTATGTTGTTACTCGTGATTATCGAGCACCAGAATTACTTCTGAATTGTCAAGACTACACTGCTGCAATCGATATATGGTCAGTCGGCTGCATTCTTGGTGAGATGATGGCGGGTGAACCTTTGTTTTCTGGTAATCGTGATCGTCAGCTGATGCTTATCACAGAGGTATGTTTTTTGGACATTTTTCAGTAACTATTCCCTTAATTTCGCTTTTTCCTAACTCCTCCACTATGCCTGTCCATATCTTTCTGTGTCTCTCCATCCCTTAATGTACAACATTATTTTTAGTAAGTGGTAGAATTAAGTAAGCACAATACTCTCAATTTTGCTACATTATGATGGACAACACTAATCTTTAATATGCATTCTAGAGTTACTCTGAATGAAGTACGTAGTTGGTGTACTAATATATGTAAGCGTGTTACACAAAATTAGCTGTTTGAATCGCATGCAGTTAATTAAGTGTGGAGGTGTCAGGTTTGAGCATCTGGTAAACAGAGTTACATCTGTCCATAGTTTTAATTTCCCCAGCCCGCACAGTTATTGAGGTCTATTAACAGCTTTCTACTTATATGACATTGCATGTTCTTAATTTACATGTCAAGCTATCTTTGTAATCATTCCAGTTGATGAATCGTTTTGTTTCTCTAGCTTGTTGGTTCACCAGATGAATCTAGCCTTGGATTCCTACGAAATGATGGGGCTCGAGAATATGTTAGGGAACTTCCTCAACACCCAAGACAAGATTTTGCAGCTAAATTTCGAAATATGTCTGAAGGCGCCATTGATCTATTAGGGAAGATGCTAGTTTTTGATCCTAACAAGCGCATTACAGGTACAAGGATACATGATTTTATATTTTAAGAACTAATTTGAGGTTGTGGCCTAGTGAAAAAAAATAAATTCTTGGTCTCTCTGTCTCCAAGGCTAACACAGGGAAAAGTTAGGATCCGAACATAACTGATAGTTGGAATCTAAGCAATTTTTGTTTCTCTTTCTAAGAAATTGAATCGTCAATTGTCTGAGTTCTGCAATTTTTAAGAAGTATTTTGGATCTGTGTTCTCCATTTCTGTAAAAATGCATAACACAACATTGACAAAGCATATTGAATACAGAAGCTATATTTTTATTCTTATAATTTATTGTGAATGAAAATTGATAACCAGCGCATCTTCCACTTGATTTGGTTATTTGCAGTTCATGAAGCTTTAAGGCACCCCTACTTGGCACGTTATCATGATGAGAACCAGGAGCCTGTTTGCACAAGACCTCTCCACTTTGATTTTGAGCAGCCAGACTTTCCGCTGGAAAATATCAAGGAACTCATATGGAATGAATCTGAAAAATTCAATCCAACTCCATGAAAACTTGTATGCTTTCACTGAACTGAAAAAGAACAGGAAAAAATACCAATATCCTGAAATTAATTTCTTAAAATTTTTAATTTGATATTGTTGGAGTACACGTTTCAGAATGTGATGATATTTTTGTTTTATAATCTGTAATTTCTGTATAGCTCCACTTATTGAGCTCTAGAGTATTCTTGTGTTTTTATAAATGAATGTGAAACTTGTAGAAGTGTTGTGTGAGAGAGAGTTCCATATAGACGTAGATAGTTCCTAAGAGAAGAAAGAGCAGACAATGTTTCTTGAAGAACACATTCATTCTATTTCACTAATTTAAAAAACAGCATATATACAAAAGAACAGATTCTAGAATGTTACAGCAGTAACTGGAACCATTTGACAAAATATCAGACCCAAAAAACATTAAAGTGACAGTGCAAAATATGACAGCCATTTAACCATCAATTTTTTAACTTTCAAAAACAAAAATCATTTGCTTCATGACACCCAACTTCTCCCTTAATTCTTCATGCTTAGCTTTGGAAAGTGCTTTAATCAATATATCAGCAAGTTGATCTTCTGAATTACAATGGACCGGCTGCACTTCTCCATCTCTTTCGGCTTGACTTATTGCATGAATTTTCATATTTATGTGTTTGGTTCTTCCGTGTTGCACTAGATTCTTGGCCATACAAATAGCTGATTTATTGTCACACCAAATCACTGTTGGTTCTTTGACATTTCTACCGAGATCTTGCAAGAGCTTTCTAAGCCAAATTGCTTGATTTGTTGCTGCAACATCTGCTGTTTATTATTCAGCTTCTGCAGTTGACTGTGCAACAATGTCTTGTTTCTTTGAATGCCATGTAAATACTCCAGAACCCATTGAGAAAACATTACCTAATGTACTCTTCATGTCATCTACACTTTCTAGCCCAGTCACTATCAGAATATCTCAGCAATTTCTCCATTTTTGATTTGCTATACCACACTCCATAATCTGCCGTGCCTTTCACATATCTAAGCATCTATTTTACAGCTTGTAAATATGCTAAGCTTGGTGATTGCATGAATCTGGACATCAAACTCGATGCATAATTCAAATCTGGACTTGTTGCACATAAATATAATAAGCTCCCACCCATACTTCTATAATAAGTAGCATCAGCCTTTTCCTTTCCATAACTTTGCTCTGAGTGCCAAAGGTGTTGCAGCTAGTTTACACCCTTCTAATTTGAATTTCTTTAACATATACAGGGCATACTTCCTTTGAGAAATGAAGACCCCATCATTTTATTGGTGAATCTTCATTTTGAGAAAATAAATCATGGGCCCTAAGTCAAACATCTCAAACTGATCTTCCACCATTTGGTTGAACCTTTTTACAACATTTTCATAATCACCTATAACTAGCAAATTATCAACTTATAAAGAAATTATCAATTGCTTTCCATTTTCTAAATTATATACTCCCTCCGTTTCATTTAGATAGCAAAACTTTACTTATTGGGCATTTCATTTAGATAGCAAAATTTCCCAAAATGGTAAGTTTTGAGTGTAGTGGGAAGTGGAAAAAGTCTAATTTGCCCTTGACAATGATAGATTATTGAATTAAATAATGGGTGATTTTTGAGGTGTTGAATTAAATAATGGATACTTTTTGAGTTAGTGGGGATGCTTTTTGAGTTAGTGGGGAACACAGAGTGACAGTGATGTGACAGTTGTCTGAGTGTGTTTGACTTTTTCTATAAGAATTGAATTTTGTGTTATGCCATAAAATACACTGATTTATAAAAACAGTGGGCAATTTAGGTGACTTGTGGCCAAGTTTGTCTGTCGAAAAGTGAATAACTGGCCACAAGTCATTAAACTTGGTAACAATTATAGCAAACAGTGGTAAATAACTGGCCACAATTAATTAAACTTGC
>CATIWJ010212460.1:0-30480 GCA_949640765.1 Croton laevigatus | reverse complement strand
AACTGACGTCATGGCTACTGCAGAACCGTACTCCGACAAAGCCACTGAAAATACTAAGGAAATGTCAGAGATTGTCCACCCGTACTATAACAGAATGTCAAGAGATTCTTGCCTATAAATACCAAACCTCGATTACTGTGCTAGGTATCTCATATTATTGCTTTCTCTGATTATTCCTTTCTGAGCTAAGCAAATCCTAACTTAAGCATCGGAGTTGTTGCCCAAAGGCTTCGCTCGATCTTATTCTTTCTTGTGCAGGTTCGGTTCGGAATCTCACGTAACTCACCTACCGACTCTTATCTCAAGTGGTTCGACTTCTCCCAGGTCTTCTTTTAGTGGTTTGGACCATCACTACCTCTGTTGTTTTTTCAGGTTCTTTACGTTTCCATTTTTTAGTATATTTTTAGATTGTTTATATTTTCATTTATAGTAAGTTTTGTAATTGTTTATTTTTTTTATTAATATTAGTGAAAAAATAAGTTTTTTAGAAGATTAATAATTGTTTATTATTATTTCTGTTATGGTATTGATGAAAAGTTAATTTTATTGGTATTGGTGAAAAGCAAATGTAAAGAATCTAAAAAAACGGATGTAGTAATTTTTTAATAAACCAGTTCGATTATAAAAACTAACTTTTTTTATAAAACAATTTTTGTAAAAACATTTATTTCCTACAAAGATGATGGTAGGATATGAATGTTTAAGTTCGATTCTACCGATCACACTGTTTGCACCAATACCAATATGATGTAAAAGAGAGGAGTTATCTCTTTATAGCCCATATTGCAACTGATTTTGAGCTCAAATTGATTAGAATGATACATCTTTTTTTTTAACATAGTTAAAATGATACATCATTTTAACTTAATGTTAGACATTCGAATCCTAATAACTTATTTAACCAAATCTTGTTTAAAAAAAAAAAATTAATTATTTTAAAAATCCTGAAATTGACTAATTTTAACTACCTTAAAAAAAAAAAAAGTGCGGACAAAGAAATCATTGCTTTTATTCACCAAATCCCACTTGTTAATATTCTATTTTGGGCTTCTTTAGTTCTTTTTATTTGAAAAGGGTATTAAAAATTCAAACCTTATATTTTGATCGAGATATGCTCATATAACCTGTTACAATTTTTTTAAGTATTGCAGCCTTATCATTATAATATCTGATGTTGCCATTTATTAAACTACTCTTATCTATTTCAAATTTTATATCCTGTTACTGGGACCAAAAAGAACATATGCTCTATTAATTATTATTCTTCCATCAAAGCAGCCACCGAATCATCATTTTTTTTTTATAAGAAATATTATCAACAGCAATAGATTCCAAATAGTTAAGAATCAAGTCCATACATGGAAATGAAAAAATGAACAAGCAACTGTAGGGAGAAAGTGAGCAACATGATCATATGCTTGTCACTTAACCCAAGTTACAATAACTTCACTTGATTAAGAGTGTAGGTTTTTTATGTTAATTTGAACGATCTGATTACCAACTGCCCCAAAGATATGAATGAAATATAAATTGAGCAATATTTATTTTGTTAATTTTTAAAAATTGCTTTTCATATTATTTTAGAAAACCAAATTTACATATCTTTTAGTTTCTACTATCGAACTCGAAACCTCAGGTCCCAAGAAAGAGGTGCCTTACTAGGCCACCTCTTGAGCTTATGTAATTTTTTCCCTAAACTAATAATGACAACGTTTTTTTTTTTTAAAACAGAAATAATGAGAACATTAAAGTTTAAATAATTTAACTCAACAACATCAAATTGTCTATGAATTCCAACTCCAAGTTACTTTGGTAATAAAGAAAACAAAGAGAGATGAAAAAAATATAATAATTATCATAAAATACACACTTAAGATGGAAAAAAAAAATTAAAAAGGAAATTAAGTTGGAAAAAAGAAAGGTATTGTATTACAACAAAATGTTAATAATACTATTTATTAGAAAAATTGTAATAAATGTCACCTTTTAATATTTGGTTTTTACTAAATGTCATATTTTTAAATATTAAACAAATATTATATTTCCCAATTATTAAGTAAATGTCTTATTTTAGTTATTGACATGAGTAGTAACTAAATAAAAAGTGAGCAAGTCCAGAAAGTTTCACAGCTGCTTGCTTGTGAAATCATTTAGAGGCTGTGGACTTTTTGAGATGGGACTTTGGTCATCTTCTTGGGAGTTATATCCATAATATTACACCTTTTATTTTTAATTAATAATTCAATTATGTCTAAATTAATTTTTGTCTTTTGAATTTTAAGTCTAGATTCAATGTAATAGAAAACTTAGCTATTACGTTGTTCATGTTATTTCTAATGTAATAGGATATCTTGAAAACCTTTGAAATATTCGACATTAATCAAATTTGTGGCTTTGCCATGTTTTTTTTCCCAAGAAAAGTGGATCTCTTCTTTTGAACCCTTTGAGTCAAGTTATGAATTTCTTATCAAAGTTTAATTGCTTTGTGGCTAATTTCATCTCTTGTTCTTGTTAACCCAATTATTTGCATTTCTAAGGAAGGGTTTCTTAGGGGTTCAGTAGGGTGGGATTCATCTGAGCCGATCTTTTACTATTCAAACCGTGCATCAGGTTTCGGATTCAATATAACCTGGGGGAGCGTCATTTGCTTACCCCTAGATTGGAGACATTGTTTTCCAATAAGATTCTTTTGAAATCCGTCTTGATTACTGTTGTTTGGAATAGTATTCCCATGTAATTTGACTCTCCAATTTTTCTGAAACACAAGATATGACCCGTGCTAGAAAGTGAAGATGCATAAAAAAGGAGCATTTTTATTATTTTTGAAACACATTATAGAATTTCCAACTCATACTCATCAAAACTGGAGCTCCTACAACTCTTTACCCGTCAACATTAATGTCTGTTAATGTGTCAAAACCATTATTGTCTGTGAAGGACTAATGACATGTAAAATGAAAAACTTTTATATTGAATGAAATATCCATGAATCTAGAAATGCCACTCAACAAAGATAGAAACAAGAGATTACTTTTCTTGTTGTAGATGATCTGCATCAGACAGAAGATGGCTTCCATTCGAGCATTTGTCCTGCAGACATTGGAATGATATCTCCAAATGAAAATGAAAAGGACTCCGGCACTTCCCACTGAGTCTTGCTCAATTTGATCTTTGATGTGTTCCTTGGAAGTCCATAAAAGTCTGGCCCATTAAAGCTTGTAAATGCCTCTAATTTATCGAGCGCGCCAGCCTAGAATGAGCAAACTACCATATCAGGTACCGTGAAATCATATTATCCTTGTTTGTGGGGATTAAATCATACATAAGTAGATGTATGATGACAAAAAATAAGTTACCTCTTCAAAAACCTTGGCGTATAGTGATAAGGCAACTGGAGCATTATAAATTCCAGCACATCCACAAGGACATTCTTTTCTCTTTCTTTCATGAGGAGCACTGTCAGTCCCAAGGAAAAATCTTCTATTTCCGCTGGTCACAGCAGCAACAATTGCTTGTCCTACATAAGACATAAATATATATGCTCACATATAAGGAAAAAGGGCAAAACATGACAGCAACAACTGCTTATGATCTCTCATTTTGTGTACTGTTTATTAGTCATGACCAAATCAAGCATATATGCCTATATATTCAAGAAGTCAAAAAAAAAACAAAAAACAAAAAAAAAATAATTTCTTTAGGGAAAACTATTTTGGAGTGCTGACTTCAAGATAGAGCCATAAAAACATTTGAATACATGGTTTATGAGAGCTAAATACCCTATCAGCATCATCATTGTTTACTACTTTGAAAACTGTTTTGCATCTTCAGAATGTCAGAGCAAGATCACATTTTTTGACAATAAAGTAAGCAATGGGCTTTTGGTATTGAAATGATAATCCATTTACTAAGAGATGGTAATGGGACATACTGTGGATTTCTCTTTTGAGTACTGGAAGGCAGTAATTGTGCGGCTGTAGCCCTCCTTGGAATAAAGCATTTCTATTCAGAACAAGATGCTGAGGTGTAACAGTTGCTGCCACATATCCTAAAAGATTAAAAGTACATCAGATAATATATCTAAATATAATATATAGTATGAGGCAAAAAGAAAATGAGTTCTGGGAAGGGCAATACCATCATTACAAGACTCCACAAACTTAGCAGCATCCATTGTAGTGATATGCTCCATCACAACCTTAAGTCGAGGAAGCCTTTGGATTAAGGGCTGTAAAATAGTGTCGATGAAGACTTTCTCACGGTCAAATATATCAACAGCAGGATCTGTAACCTCCCCATGAACCTGCAAAAACAAATTAATGTTCATATCAAGTTCATTTAAAAATCAGATTTACCTATATAGGCAAACAATACAAGTAATATTATACCCCAAAACCTATGTTTGGCTGTCTTCCGCTCATCATTCTAAATGGAGATTAAGAGCCAACATGTTTTTGGTTTTACAAATATATATTTTGATTGACGATTTCTTACCCAAAATGAGATACATATTGGATTTGAATCATTTCAATTGTTGGCATACCATGCTAATAGTGAGCTAAATACTACATTTATCTACACCATTACATCCATTGCCGGATCACCTATGCTAACAATGACTTCTTTACGAAGCAGTATAACTAGATACTAAATTCAGTACAATTTACAGTATCACTGCTTACTGTTCAGGCTTTAACAATCCATTTACAACAGCTAAATCTTTAAGTACCAACTTATTCAGATCATACATTGTTGGTTTCATCAAGTTGAACAGTGGTTTAACCCAAATAGTTTAGGAATTTTTGCTGCAAGAGTGTGAAACCAAAAAGCAATAAGTTGGTTAAGTTTGACCAATCCTAAGTTAATCAAAAATAAGAACTAAAGGGCCTAATCAATATGGTAAAATTACCAGCAAAGGCATATCTTGCTCAACCATCTCCTCAAGCACAGGGAGACATTTCCCAAAAAGATCAGTAACACCATCTTGAGAATTTGTAGTAGCACCAGCAGGGTACAACTTAACAGCAAAAACAACTCCGCTCTTTCCTAATCATTGACATAATAAGATTCAAAGAAAAAATATCAAGGGGAAATATTATTTGTCAAAAAAAATGACAAACACACACATACAAAAAAAAAAAAAAAGCCTCCTGTATCAATTATAATTTACTACATGCTAGTCCAACAAATGCCAAGGAGAAGTGACCTATGTAAAGAAAGGACCCAAAACAAGTGGATTAAGCCTTTATACAAAATAATTTCTCAACATAGAAGAAGACGACATTGACAATTTGCAAAATATTTCTAAACAAATGTAAATAAAACAAAATTCTTAGTTCAATTAAAAATTTTGAAGTTGTCCTTACAACAATCTGTATACATGGAAAATAAGTTCATGTCCCTCAAAATTTCAAATCATTCAAATATCCTGCAATTCTAAACTAAACAGTCAAACAATTTTATCAAGAAGAATAGTCTACTTTGCTTTTTGAACGTTTATTATTCTTTCAAAGATTTTTTAAATGTAGTTTTCTCTCCCAATCTTCAAGTCATTTAGTGGCACTTTCTAACAGTTTTAGAAGATTATACTATTATGCTTCAAATACAAAAAGAGAAACCAAGAATCATGGCTATAGCAAGCCTACCATATGGAGATCAGTTTACATTTAGTTTGAGCTTTATGTTATCTTTCAAATGCGAGTGAATCAAATTATATAGTAATAGATTTCCATCTTCTAACTTTGACTTACTTGCAAGCTTGATCTCTTCAGGACTTGTTGAATCAGTCAAATAAAGAGTCATAAGAGGAGTAAAATCGGCATTGGCCGGCAGTGCCTTCAATATAGATTCCCGGTAAGCCACAGCAGCAGCAGTGGTGGTAATGGGAGGTTTCAAATTTGGCATCACTATTGCCCTTCCAAAATGACTTGCACTGCAGCCCAACCACAAGCATTATAAAGCTAAACACTAACAATGCCAGACCCTGAAATGGCAACAGAAAGATTAGATTACCTATGAGGAACAACAGCTTGAAGAAGGTCAGAATCGCGAAGGTGAAGATGCCAATCATCAGGACGGGTTAGGGTAAGCTCCATATTTGATGCTCTGCACTTCAATGGCCTAAATCTTTCAAAGTTTGAAGACGGGAATGGCGATATCTAAGCAGAAATAAAAAAATAAAATGATTACATTACAAGCATATAAATTTGGATAAAGAAAATGGAATCTGATACTGGAAAAAGACTAAGGACACACCTTCTGAGGAAATAGGCGTATCATTTTCAATTCAGAAACTTTCTTCAGACTTTTATTTTTTTTATTCGGACAATTCCTCGAACAGGTTGTAAGCACTTAGCCGAGCACGTGTTCAATAGAATGGGTTTAATAAATATTCAGTAAACTGCAATGTAGTAGCAATGTTGAAGTAAAATCAGCTTGGAGGACTGGGATTGGATGGGTGTCTTTGAGATTATCCGAAAAAATGAGCATCAGTCGTATATCTACTTGGACTCGCACTGGAAGCCATTTGGTTGGGTTTGTCTGTTTCTCATTTATCACCGGCAACTGACGGTCGTAACAATCGAACTGCCAAAGAAGAAAGAAACAAAAAAACTCCCTTCGCTCACTTACTCACCACCAGCTCCAATTCCACAGTTACATAATCCAGACCAATGCTGACTATTTCGCGATTTTCATTCCTTTTCATATTGAGTATTACTGTCATCCCTTATTTCCTTTAATTTGCTGGCATTCTGTTTTTGTTTGTTTCCCGAGAAATGACTACAATAGTCTAATTTTCATATTTAGTTTCAGGTGTAGTTAAGATTGTTTGGGCTAATGGAGGATTTTGCTCGGCGCCTTCAATATATGATGCGGAAAAGGATTCCAAACCTCTCTATTGGAAAGTTACAAATCCTACGCTCTCCCCTTCTCATCTCCAAGGTTAGCATTTGGATGACTAGTACTAGTTCATAACACACCTTCAACTTTAATTTGGTTCTTTCTTGACAGACTTACCAGGGTTCACACGAAGTGTCTATAAAAGTGATCATGCTTTAATAACACCTGAAAGTCATGTATTCAGTCCTTTACCTGATTGGTACTGCAGCTTTGAACTCTCAATTTCAATTTATTGTGAAAAATCAGACCTGACTTTGCGTTATAATCATTTGAATTTACTGGACAGGACAAATACTTTAGGAGCATATCTTATCACCCCAGCAATCGGTGCACACTTCGTTATGTACCTGGCAAAGATGCAAGGTCTATTCTGTTATTTATGCCTTTTGTTTTATTATTCAAGGACTATCTATCCTTATGTGTTTATGCATTTGTTGTTTAGTTTGCTTTTCTGTTGCGAAATGTTGAAGCTGTCAACTGGCTATCCAATTACATTAACAATCAGTAATAGGTCGGTGCTAGGATTTTCATTGTGCTTTCTTATTGTATAATTTGGCTGAGGATCCATGAAATTGTCTGAAAATCATGTATGTTAAAATCTTATCAACCTTCAAACAGTTGTGCAATTCTTTAGCATTATTGTTTGGGGATGCTCAAGAGGCAGGTCTTTGATACCTCTACCTTGCCCTTTCAGAAAAAAGGGAGGGGATAGGGCAGATTGCAGGTTTTTTTCTGAGGAAAAAAAGACATATATATATATACATGTATATTATACATGCAGATACATAATTTAATTCATAAGGAATAAATGGGATGGGGCAGGTTTTTGAGAACCTGTCCAATGGGGCAGATGTTTGGGTCTGATCATGTGCGGCATCCATGTCCATTCCTCCTTTTGTTTCAGGTTTCTATTTAATTAATTTTTGGAGCGATGACCCATTTCTCTATGATTTCTAAATTGAGAAACTTTCTATATTTTGTGTGACATTTATGAGGCAAACTTTAAGCATCTCCAGTGTTTTGGTTGCTTTTTATTATCAGCAGAAGAATGTATGGATTTTATTATAGATGAAGTTTTCGGAACAGTACCAAAATACTGTTTTGGTTGCTTTTAGTTTAATAAGTTTTACCTCCACAGGAAAATCAAGATCAGGGCTCCCTCCTCCTGATGTTGAGAGGTGAACTATTTGTAGTTTACTTTCATTGTCACATAATCAATGGGATGAAACCAATCTAATAATGGCTAATGCATGTGTTATGAACATTTAGGTTTATATTCGTGCTTCAGGGTTCCACAACTTTGATTACTGCTTCTAGCACAAGCCATAAACTGATGGTAAAAGTTTCTGATTTGAAATTTAATTGCTTATGTGGACAAGCATCTTCAAACATTTGTGTCTATGAAGACATAGTGATTCTTTTAAATTTGAAGCTATTTTTAGTTTGTCAATAGAAGCCCTGAAATTTTGTTGTTCTGTTTTGGTTATCTAGGTGGACTCATATGCTTATATGCCACCGAATTTTGAACATTCTTTGGAGAGTGATGCATTGGCCACTCTTGTTGTCTTTGAACGCAGGTTGGTTTTTGTGAATTTATGCTTCATCAAAATAATAGCAATAATTTATCTGTGTCATTGCATTTTTGTTGACTCCTTTGCATAGCAGCTTCATTGAACAGTGTCTTTGCTATTAAAATTGGTTGCATATTTTATTTTTCTCATAAACTTATAATGTCAAGATCTTGTTGAGGCTAAGATGGTTTGTGAATGATCTGCTGTTTACATATCTCTTTTGATGGGTTTACCTTCTGCTATAATGAAGTTTGGCTGTTTCAACATTCGTAACAAGGGAAACCATCCATTTCTGGTTCTTTTTTCAGCTATGCTTCTCTAAACAATCACATTGCAGAACATATTGTGGGTTCAACAGATAAGCAGCCACTTCTTCAGACTCCAGGGGAGGTAAACCTTGAATTTTTATTTTGCTTATAATTCTAAATGTCACTCAGAGAATTCGGGCAACTACACTGCACTTAGATTGGCATACTACTCATATCCTTGGGCCTTTACGGATCATTCTTGTCATTTTTGAGCCATGTCTTACTTTGTGAAGTATTTCAATTGTAGAATATGTACCAATAAGTATGGTTTGGCATATAAATTGCTATTATTGTGCGTTGTTGTAATTTACCAAACTAATTTTAGTGTGATATACTGCTGATGTGCTCATTCTTCTCCCTCTGACAGGTTTTTCAACTTAGGAAGCTTCTTCCCCAATCATTGTCTTATGACTTCAATATCCATGTAAGTCATTCGATTCAGTCCAATCCTTAGATACTGTTTAATATGAAGGCTGATAAACTTACTTTTGAGGCAATGAAGTTAGATGTTGATGCATGAGGCAATGAAGTTTTGATCGGACCTTCTTCCCTCTTGCTTTCTTTCTATTTCCCTGTCTGCTTTGATGCATGTTGACCTGTCATCGAGTGGAAAATACACGACTGCATATAAAATACACGTTTACAGTTGAATTATATTTCAATATTTAACTCCAACATTTTGTATAGTAAACTCTTCTATGCTCGAATGCAATAACACCTTTGCGAACCTTGACAAAATTACAGTTGAAGTTAATTGGCAGTGGCTCAGAATAGGAGGGTCCAATGAGCTGAATCTTTATCATTATACTTAAAATGGAATATAGGATAAGAGGTACTACTAGGTTATAAAATTACAATGGCTGGAAATCACTTATTTACTTTTGGGTTCCAACTTTGATGCATATAATGCCTTGGCTCCGGGATATGTCTTTCTATATGTGTGTGTGTGTGTGTGTGTGTGTAATATAGGATGAATTCTTGGTGTGTTCCTTTATATCATGATTTCCCTGTTTGCAGATCATGGATTTTCAACCTGGTGAATTCCTAAATGTAAAGGTATGCCTTATCTCATGGAAAATTGTTTATACTAAACAACAGAAGTGACAGATAAACATGATACTGAAAAGTAGCACTGCCAAAATTGATTGATGCTTAAAAGACACTGCTAAGTGAGTCGGTGGAAGCTTAAACATGCAGGAAAGCCTAGAGACCCTCCTCCTACTATAACATATTAAAGAAAAAGTTATGATTTTTTAAAATGGACTCATTCCTCTCCATCCAGATGCCCTTAATATCCACAAAAATATGAAAATCCCCAATAATCCTTTTACCTTTTCCCTTTCAACTGGCCAGATGAATATTATAACTTAAACATGCCATGTAAATAAAATTACTTTGTCTCTTCATTTCTTTGCTTTACAGGAAGTCCATTATAATCAGCACGGTTTGCTGCTACTAGAGGGACAGGGTATCTATCGGTTGGGTGATAGCTGGTGAGAGTTTCATTCCATTGTAATTATGAAAATCATAGTACGGCTATTGTCTTGAGCAATATCCTTAAACGGTTACAGTTACTTTGAAGTTCTTTCTTGATGGATTCTTCCTGAACTAAAGTAGTCGAAATCTTGTTGTGTCACTCAGAAGCTCTAAGGAGAAAAATTTGCATGTTTTATTTTGTGTATATGGTGAATTCACATCATAACTATCAATCTACTTTTATTTTTATTTGTATGCTTGATAGTTGATACATATGTAGAATTTTTGCTTTTTTGGAAATAAATCAGTTAAAGAATTTGTATTTTCGGAATACATTAGATTCACATGGGACAGAATAAATAATATCTTGCTTTTATGTTAGACATGGTTCTTTTTCAGTTCCAGTTTCTGTGCACATGTCAATAATTTGGCCATGCTCACGCAGCCAAGCTCAAGTGGCTGCTTTACTCGATACTTGTAGAATCAATTTGATGAAAGAATACTTTAACTTATTGCTTTATGCCTTCTTTTCTTTTGCTCTTTTCTGCGGTACCATTTGTTGCCACTTCTAAAAAGTGTGTTCTTATGGTATGATAATGTGCTTATTTTATTATAGGTACCCAGTCCAAGCTGGTGATGTTATTTGGATGGCTCCATTTGTGCCTCAATGGTGAGGAAGATAAAACGCTCTTCTCTTTCGCACTCATATGAAATAAAATAATTTCTCCAATCCTCTAAAATCTCATAGGCAAGAAATATTTCATGACCGTTTCAGGTATGCTGCGCTAGGCAAAACCCGGACAAGGTATTTGCTGTACAAAGATGTAAACAGGAACCCATTGTAAAATCATGCAGCAAAAGAATTATATTGATGGTTGGGAAGGAAAGATCATCATTGAGGAAGAACAAACTAAATACTACTATTACGTTTAATGGGTGATAGACTTCACACGAAGCTTGTAGAAGTTATTTGGTAAATAAATTTGTGAATTTGTACTGTTGTGAAATGAAACATTGTAAACTCAAAGACCCACATTGGTTTATAATAATCTGGTTTCTGCAGTTAGATGTAATTTTGAGATTTTTAGTAAATGGCTTCGGATATTTGAACTTCTGATATGTTCTTTTGCAACAATATGAACGATTTCTATTGAAAAACTAGTTTTAAGTGATTTTTCCATGACGGGTCGTACAGTTCAAATTAAATTGTCTTCTTATAGGCTTCAAAAGATTATACCATCCTGTTGCTGCTGTCCGATCATTGACCAAGCCAGAAATATCTCAACACAGGTCACTATTTGGGCAATTCTACCTTCCAAGTTTTTAATATTTTCATTTCGCGACGGAAATTCTCCTCTCGTTGTTGTGGTTATTATTACTATTATTATTATTGTCATTAAGAGAATTTGATAAATGCATTTGCTTTTAGACTCTATGTTGGTGTTCTAATAGAAATACTCTAAAGAAAAGCATATTTTCTTTGAGCAGCAATTTAAATAAGACTTCAAAACTGAGTTTTTGCAACAATATTTAAATTTTTTCTTCCTAAAAGTAGAATTGGTTGCTGGATGCCAAATAAACTTGGTGAATGACAAGACATCTTGCCATTCTTATGGGAGATTTGGGGGTTCATGTTTATTCTGATAGAGAAATTTCAGGGAATAAAAAAGGGAAAGCATAGAGATGCCTTGAACATGGATAATCATTGACCAAAATTCCAAAATAAAAAAAAAATGTTAAAATTTAAATTTGTGGTAGACTTAGAAGCCAATACAATGCACTAAGTTTATCATAATGAAGATGTTCCTCTTAGCGAAGCACATTATAGAATTTTGGAATCACTTTTTTTAACATGATAATCTTTTATTAGAGTTAAAATTTAATCAAAGATCATCATTAAATTCAATTGCTGTGTTTAACTTTAACCTTTCAATGGCCAAAACCCTTGCAGCCCCTGCAAAATCATACTTGTGACTATACAAAGACTGGTTGATAGGTTGCCACGTGTCAGTTCATAGGACCCCACAGGAATAAACCTACAGCAGTACCCACAGAAAGACACAGGAAATTAAGCAAAATCAGCCACTTATCGCAATGTGGTAGAGCTGTAGGGACTCTTCCTTCGTTAACAAAAGTCAGTAGTTTGATTCCCACTTTAGTATTAAAAATGGTTAAATACTCTAGTCAATTATTTCAACCGACGAATCCGGATTAGTCTTGACAGTTGATATCACTTAAAAACGACTTGCCTATGTGCAATAAGGAAAAAAAGAGCACCACCGACCCATTGTTTGTTCACCACTCCTTTCTCCATTTTTTCCTCAAAAACTATTTCCTTTTGGGTGGGATGCCTTCCCAGATGGGAATATATATTATGATAAACATTATCTCTTTCTTATGCCCAGAAATATAATTAAGATAATCTTCACTATCTCTTCCTTTTTAATTCAATTACTTTCTCTAAAGCTATCATTAGTGCCATTAATATGTCATTTAATTCCATTTCTTTGGTTTCTGTTTGGTCATCAAATTCCTTCTCAAGATCATTTTGTTTTATTCAGTGCAATCTCTTCTGTTTCACTTTCAGATAAAAGATTGTTAATTTCTAATAGTTGTTTTGTACCAAACAACTGCACATCAAGTGTTCCATAGTAATTTTTTTTAATCATCGACTAGTAGCTGTTTGCAATTGATTCGCAGAACGCAAAAACTTCTATTTATAATTTTGACGTATTTTTAGTAAATATGATTTATATTTTGGTCCTATTTAGTTTAACAGTTTGGTGTATGAATTGATATTTAATAGTTAGTGATTGCTATTCTCCTCTGGTAATAATAGGTCACAGATATACATGGTGCAAATTAAAATTAAGTAACTGTAAGTGATTAGCTTAATAAAAAGTCTTTTGCATGCATTTGATGTATTTAATGCTCTAATATACCAAAGCAACTAGTTTTAAAAATTACTACCTTAATTACTGTGACCATTACTTAAAAGTATCTATATATTTGGTGTATTTACCATTGGGCAGTGAAAAAGGTAAAAGATAAAAAAAGAGGGGTGAATCGGGTTAGCAAGGTCAAATTGCCATTTGAATGTTGTCCTATGAAGGACTTGAAGAGACAGCAGCATCTATAGATGAAGGTGTGTATTTCAATTTATTTACTGTAACAGCCTTGAAGAGGATGAAGAATGACCAAAAAAAAGCCATAGATACTGGATTAAAGCAGCCATTTTTATTTTTATATTTCTCTAAACAATGTTAGTCTTCGTCTTCATTTGACTTTCCTTTGATTTTTCAGATTCCTTTAGTCCTTTAAACCTGAGGGCGAGGGTGGCTTCTTCCTAAAGATTCATAACGAGAAATGCATCTACTTTCTTCTTTTTCAGAACCATTCTTTCTTTCTTTTGTTGTAACCCTTCCTCTTACATTTAGTTTTACTTATAAATAAATATAATTTTGGCTATGGTCAAGTTGGGTGTGAGGCTGGCTATGTTTCCATAACGAAGTCCCATCTCTATTATGTGATTTATCATGCTTATTCTGACCATTGATCTTCTCTATTAATAAAAAAATTTATAATGTGACATGAAAGGTAAGAAAATTAATTACCATTTGCTCCTTAATAATAGATATAATTTTGGCGGTATTTCTAGTTAATACATGCTTAGAATCAAACCACAGAAAATGACGCAATTAACCGCCTAAGAATAAAGTAATTGTATTTGTGTTTCCACTGATTACGACATATTTGTAATGTACAACAAAACAAAAAGAGCATCTGTTTTTTCAAATAATGTCAAACGAATAAGGTTAATTAAAAGAGTTTGTGGAAACTAAAATTAAAGTGTTAATTAAACCACCTTTGTTCATCAAAATATGTATTAATTGGTGGATGAATGCCGAAAGAGGAGTACTGAAGATTATGCTTTCCACCCCAAAAACCATCTGATATATTCATCTTTTCCCAATTTGATTTTTTGGCTTTTGTTATTAAGACTCTGATAATGGCTTTTCCAGGGAATGAAACAGTACTCACTTCACTTTGCTTTACTTTAATATATAGTTCCATTTTTTGTAGTATTTCCATGCAGAAAAACGCAGACATATGGGTTTTCATTGGATTCACTTCGCATGTGAGCTACAAATTATTATTATTAAAAACAAGTGTTTGGTGGATCCTTTTGATTTGTAACAACAAAATCATCTCTTTTCAACTATGGCAGACATTTTAATTAATTAATTAATTCAATTTTTTACCTTCCTCTCCTCTGTACTATATGTGATGTGTTAGAAAAGCAACTTAGTTAGTAAAAAAGGCAGCTATTATATTGGTAATTAGCACTCTTTTTGTCTGGTGTGATATATGCATGTATGTATGTGCCATTTAATTATAGCTATTAGCTACTTTAACAAAAAAAAAAAGAAGGGATTTCGGTAAACTTTTTCTTTAATTTGTCCCTATATGTTAATGAGGTGTACTCTAATTTGTTTTTAACGGGAGGAGTGGGATCCTCTTGATTTGTTTTCGTATACAAAGAAATGTACTACTTAGAATTAGAAAATCAATGGTACATTGAAATTGAAATAAAAGAAGTGAAAAATAGATGAAAGTACAACTTCTTAACTTAAAAGTATGTGTTAATTACATATTATATAGTACTCCCTCCGTTCCACAATAAGTGTTCCAATCTCCACTTTTGTAAATGTTAAAAAATGTAGTTATTATATCAGAAATATATTGTGTTTGAATTATCAATATATCTTTTACTTAAATGTTTATCTAATTTTCAAAGCCTATTATTGTCTATTAATATTTCAAAGGTATAAAACGGAAATTATCACCTAATTTGATTATAATCTAGAAATAGCACACTTATTATGAGACAAAAAAAAAGTGAAAATTGAGACACTTACTATGAGATGAAGGGAGTATATATTTTGGTGAATACATCCATATGCACTATATTACATAATTCCATCATATCATTTGATTTCTTTTTTCATAACAAAAAAAAAAAGGCACCCCACTATCAAATATACATATCCCAAATAGGAAACCCTGTAGAGATACTGCATGACGTACGTAATCATCTCATTAATTAGGTTAGCTATATTTAAAATATTAAGTCTTTTTTTCTTTCCACTAATTTATTCTTTTAATAGTAAAAATTGTGTAAGATGGAGTGATATATGGTAAACACTTACCACCTATGACAATAAATTCCCAGGTTCAATCCACATAATCCTGCTCCATTGTACTCAAAATCACCACTGAAAGAAGTCTGAATGAAGCGAATTAAAAAAATTTCAAATTCATATACTAATATGTTAGATTTGTTCTCATCGGTTTGTGGTCGTTGGAAATATTCGATGGAGTAATCTTTTGCAGAGAAGAAACAAAGATTTTGTGAAAGCATATCTCTACAGATTAATTCCCAATTCCCATCCTTTATTTTTTGAATTTATCCCAATTCCCGTCCTTAAAATTTGGCTTTTGTGTATATAGAATAAGATGAGTGGGAAGTGAAGTTTATAATCATGTCCACAAGAAAAGTAGTACTATATAATAAGAGCATGAGTCATGTGAAAGAGTGTACAATTGCTGGAAACCATTGTGTTTTAGTGCAGTAAGGAAGGGAAGGAATTTAAATTTGTTTATTTCTTTAATAAATGCATAATTAATCAGATAATATTACGGGAGTTGAATTAATTAGTTCTTAATTGTGATTCTTGTAATGATACAATTATGGTATTTTGATATATTGCTATAATAATACCACCCATCTCTACTGACGGGTTGATCTAAATGGTAAGTGGTTTGGATTAGTTTAAGGAGGTTTCGGGTTCGAGATCTATCGTATGCAACTATCTCCGCGGGTTCGAGATCTATCGTATGCAACTATCCCTACTGTGAGACTCTTTTATCATTGCTAGATACGTAATATGGGTCAAGTTCATATTAATTAGAGCAAAAACTCATAGACCGGACAGACTTTAAAAAAAAAAAAAAATCTTCCATCTCTCTATCATTAGGGCATGAAGTGGTTGCATATATAATCAAGTCACGCCCTAGCTATGGTGCTATAATTATTATATAATGCTTTTTTTTAGCCTAGGGAAAGTTCATGGAACTATAACGAAACTTCTCATTTCCTCCAGCTTGTCACCATTCTTTTTCCCTCTTTTAAATTATATTTCTTGATGATTATGAATCATTTGAAAAAACAACACAATATTAAGAATTCACGATATTAAAACTAGTCTCTAACATATATGTTAGATGGATTAAAAGACAAGCTAATAAATGTGCTTGAACACCAGCTAAAATATCCTTTTCTTATGCTCATCACTAAATTTGGTACGTTATTCCACGTTTATTTGATTTCATGGAAGGTTTCTTTTTCATAAAAAACCATTCTTTCCATTCGGCGGAAATTTTTCCCTATATGAGAGGTTCTAAACCAAGCCAATAAGATATAATTATTTGATATTTTAGTTATTTATTTTAAATTGTATTTTTCAGTGAAAGAATAATATCTTCAATAGATTATATTAGCACATCAAGATATTATCTAGTTAGTGTAAGGTTTAATTTCTATTTGGTGGGCTAATATATGTAATAGAACAATTATATTAAATGAGCTATTTTGTTAGCGGGTTAATTTTAAGTGGTTCATTGTGAAAACCCGTAGACTTCAAATATTCGGTATGGGTTTAATGGGTAGATACCGGGTTACCAACCCAATTAGGCTTAATGGGATCCTATTGGGTTAATATATAAAAAATATATTAGGTTATAGTCCTCAATATATCAAATCCCTAGCCCCATTCTATTCTCTCCCCATCAGAGACAGAAAACTAAGGAACCTAAGGAACACTAGGATTTGGTTGAGGAAGATCACAACCACTAGCATTCATTCATAGTACAATTCCGCAAAAAGTACGATTGCTACAATGGATTCAGGTACGCTTCCGTATTCAGTTTATCATTGATAATTGAACATGATTGTTTATTGGTTATTGGGATTAAATTCCTATAGTTAGCAGTACATTTACAACCCTAACAATAGATTAAAGTTCCAATTTTTATATTTCCTACTAAAAAAGAAGTTATCACATAGATCTGTTGGTCTAGATGGGTCTTCCTTTCTGTTGAGTTACTTTTTATTCCATTTTAAGAGGCTACTAAAGAATTTAAAGTTATATTTATTACATACTTATTACCTATTAGTAAATGAAATACAAAAAAAAAAATTTAGTTAATTTATAAAAGAGACAACTTAGTTATTTTGGAATGTAATTTTAGGAAATAAAGATTTTATAATATATATTTCAAATTTTCGTGCAAAAAAAAAAGGTGTAATTATATAGAATATCTTGCTATGAATTACTTTCTCCATTTTTTTTTATTAGCCACGAGATGTTCTGAATGGATCCCAACTATGAGCGGCACTTTTAAGTTATAGTCACATTCAGATTAATTCTCATTCGAGCCGGATAGATTTCTTTCGGGATACTTTCTTCATTTTTTAAAGAGCTTTCCCCAATTTTTTTTTTTAATAAGAAGATTTAGAATTTCAACACTCCATTAAGCTTTCTTGTTTTAATTTTTTAAAATTTGTTCTCATTTATAGTATTCAACACTCCATATTTGTTCGAAGGGAGAAAGAGAAAAAATAAAAAATTTAAATTATTGTTTTGGGAAAATGAAGAATGAGGGTATTTTGATATTTTTGCATACCACAATATAATTTTGCACCTAGCGCTGGTCATTTTTCTCTCGTTTTGGAGAGCATGGGCTAAGTGTAAAATATGGGTTATTTTGCACCCACTCCATATTTTATACTCTTTTCCAAAAAGGTACTATTAATAATTTTAAGATTTTTTCGCTCCATATTTTACTCCCCTCCATATTCTGCATCAATTAAAACACTCCATTTTTTCTCAAACCCACTTGTTAAATCAAATCAATGCCCATAGTTAAAATTTGAAAAATCGGGAAGAGGTTTGCATAATGAACATATACTAAAACCTATGATGTGTGAAAATAGATTGGAATAGACTTACCTAGATTTAGATTTACTGATATTAAAAAATTAGCATTAACTTATTAACTTGACAGACTCTAATCAATGTGAGTTTCTAATACCCATATTATTAAATTAAGAAATGATGAGAAGGAGAATCAAAAGGTTTTAATAATTTCTTGAGAATTTGCATTGATTTGTTAAGTTTAAAGAGCTGAACGTAATAAAATATTATTTTTTATTTCCATGGCAGGTAATAATATTTTTTTAATACACACGTTTGTTACATATACATCTCACCGGCTGAAATTTTGGCTAAACGTATTATCAATGTTCTAAAATTAAAATTTAAGTACATAATTTTACAAATTAAAATTTGGTATCATATCGTTACAACATTTTAAATTGAAGTACCATTAGTGAAAATTAACTCATATAAGATGTTGCATTGAAGAATTTTTTTAATATGGATCTCTATAAATAAAGGTTTAGCCACGTAACCGTCCATATATTCTATTTTATGTGACAAATCAGCTGTAATCTACTTTAGCATTGGAGATGCTCTTAGGATTGCATTCTTCTTTTTTTTTTAAAAAAAAAAAATTGCATTCTTAATTCATTTGGCTACACTTAAAAAAGACACTTATTTTGAAAGGAAGGGTGTATGAAATTTTAATATGTTGTTAACAACACTTAATTAATCATTAATGATCTTTCTTTTGATAATTAATTAACTAATGTCTAAATCATTGGGTTCCTTCAAGAGATTTTTTTGTTCTTCTTTACTTCTCTTCTTGATTGAAAAATGAATTGCTTCTTTAATGCATAATGATGTGTCTCCGTATGTATCAATAAAGTAGAGATGAAGTTATTAATTATGTAGTTAAATCACAATTAAGGTCAATAAAAAAAGCACATATAGCATTTAATGTAAAGCTTAGTCCCACTTAAGTACAATTAACTAGAAAGATTGCAGTGATCTAAGTATTAATTAATAATAGTACTAAAGCAAATAATGTGAATACAATAACAGCACAAAAGCACCTAATTAAATCCCAAAAAAGCTTTATACACTTTCATAATAAAAGTCTAAAAGCACTTAATTTAAGTAAGGATTATCCCACTGAATTTGTTCATTCATTTCCTGGTATCTTCTTCTCCTCTTACCTTTTACTATGCAATTAATTTCAAAATTCTAATTATGTAACAAATCAATCATAAAAAATATATATATACATAAAGCAATTTTAATTTGTTTTACATACATGACATGACCTTGCCTTTTGAAGTTTCAATTGGCTTATGATATATAAAAAATAAAAATAAAACACTCACCACCAAGAAGGAGAGGTGAGGAATGAAGTCAATGGGAAATTTACATGATCCACTTAAAAAAAATCTAAAGCAAAATGCTCCAAGTCCTTCCTTAATTTATTTTTCAAATTGTTTTATAGTTATGTGAATATGCTAATTAGTACTGCGTCATTATCATATAGATGTTATAATAATTAGACCATAGTTAATGGTGCTAAGTGTATATACCTTAATTAATGGCTCTAAATGTACCACATTCTCTCTTTTTGTACTCAGTGTAACATATATATCCTATACGATCTATGTTCTAAAAGTTGAATAATAAGTATACCTTGCAAATTTATTTTGAACTACATGTAAGGATCGATATGAATCGAACCGAGAAACTATATTTTTAGGTGTACAGTGTTTATTATCAGGCTACTCCATCATACATATATGTACAAATTTAGAAATACATTTTGTACATATATGATATATCTGTGTGCTAGTAATTGGAAGATTGATTATAATGGAATAGACACCATTAATTAAATTTTGACAAGAATTGATCACTATCACATACAAATTGCCCAAAAAATAAGGCAAGTGTCTGGAAATTTTTATCTATGTTGATTATGTTAGTGCTCCATTTGATTTGATAAATAATGTTGTCATGAGAATGTTAGGAAAAGTTCTGTAGACATCACTATCCTTTTCTTTCTTTCTTCTTTACCCCTTCAAATAATAAGAAATATTTGAAAGTAGGTCATTTTTAGGCCAATTAAGATTAATTTGAGTTAAATTAAATGCCCATTTTATTATATTTATGATCTTTGCGTTCAACTTCTATTACTTTTGTCTTACCAATTATTGGATCACTAAAAGAGAGCATTTTCAATGAAAATTTGTAGTTTTGTGTAGCTTTTCTGTTGCTTTCTCAGGGTTTCTAAGGTGGTTGAGATGTGAAAGGAGCTAGTAGTACATTCATGTGGGTGTGTGGCAAAATTGCAGGAAGGTGAAGTAATAATCTTTAATCAGAAATAACAAGAAAAAAAAAAACACTATTAAATGGAATAGGTATGATATATAATTAGCAATTGTGAAGCTTGGAAATCTATATTTTTTATTGGATTCTAATCAATGGTTACATATAATTTAGATGATAATTAAGCTACCATTATCCACATAATGAGCGTAATCATTTCACTTTCAAAACATGATATAATTATAGGCATTATTTATTAATAGCAGTCTAGATTCTTCCCAAGTTGTATATGTGAAATCCAAGTTGATTTTGAGACGTACGAAATTTATATATTTGGTATGTACCAATGGAAGCTAAATACTGAGTCCTTCCCCTATTGACATGTGTGAGTATATATATTTAATCCGGTTCTATGGACCAAAATACACTTAAGGGGGAGTTAAGTATTAATCAAGTAGTAAGACATTTCATCCTAGATCAGAAGGTTCTCGGTTTGACATCCACCAGACTGTTATAAAAGAGAGAAAAAAGAAAAACTCCTAAGGCAACGTACACACCGAAATTCTTTTAGAACCTTAGTTCTAGTTTTAAAAAATTAGTAAAATTATGTAAGGTTGAAATTGAAATTTTATTTTAATCAACACTATATATTAAATAAAAATATCTAATGCCATATATATCAATAAATTTAAGGGCTATATATCAATAATTAGTTAGGACTAACTTTTATAATATCGGTTGGAAATCAAATCTTTTAGATATTGATTTGCTTCAAATCTTAATATGTAAAATTAACCCTAATAGTGCATCCTGATCTCAACTTACCCAATTCCCCATAATATATTGTGTTTGTTGTCTGTATAATAAAAATATTTTAATTAATAGATTCAGTTCATGCACTATCCATGGACCAAACTTCTAAATAAATA
Organism: Croton laevigatus; assembly: GCA_949640765.1. Taxonomy (NCBI): domain Eukaryota; kingdom Viridiplantae; phylum Streptophyta; class Magnoliopsida; order Malpighiales; family Euphorbiaceae; genus Croton; species Croton laevigatus. The sequence continues at coordinate 8,983 of CATIWJ010212460.1, read as the reverse complement.
ATATGTGGAAAAAAAAAAAACAAACTTCTAGATAAATAATAGTGTAAAACTTGCTTCAAATTGTTACATATATATTAAAATAAAAATGTAAATTTTCTTATATATTACATTTAACTATTTTATTATAACATCATGCATTATAATAGTCAATCTCAACTTATTTAAGACTAAAGTTTGTTGCTGTTGTTTAATTGGTTATAACGTACTTTATAATGGAACTACCGTACTAACTCATACTATGGATTTATATCATAATACAATAAATTTAAAATACATATTAAAAAAATTTATATATCTATATATTCTGAAAACTTTTTGTAATATTTACTTTCTAATTAAAATATTATTTTAACAATTTTTTAAACACTTGTATTGCATTCATTAGATTATTATGACCGACTTAGATTTTGGATAATTATGGTTGTTACTGGTGTAAAAAGAATATTTACAAATGATAATGAGAAAATGACAAATGTGATTTTACTAAAACAAAGAAAGGTGACATATTGGGGATTTTGTTGATGCCAAAGAGAGCGACTTTTAAGCTGAAGTGGATGCTATGCTAATTATAAGAACTTATAAGAAAAGTAAAGAAGTCACTCATCACTCTACACATCATAAAAAAGCAAAGCTTATAAGTCTTGATGCACCACCACCTCCTCCACTTGTTTGCCTTTTTAATCATCTCTAACCGTCGTCAACTGCTATATATAACTGATTCTCATCTATCTATCTATCAAAATCTTATATTGCAGTATCTTGAAATTTCATTGTCAATGGATATGCTTTTGCTTCTTACATTAGATTGAGAAGAAAATAAATCTTTTAGCTTGACTTCATGAAAATATTATTGGGATAAAATCATTCTAATCTTTCGCTTTCAAAACTCTATATATATGTGAACCTAACCGAAAGACACTTATTATACTTACTAGGGTATATACCCTATTTGAGATAGATATGTGGGATTTTATTTTTTCCAATTTTTTTTTAAGTACATTCAAAGTATATATATGGATATATATATTTATATATACATGCTAGTCATAATTTCATATATATATACCAAATCTTGATGATAACTAAAGAGATGAACAAATGATATTCGAGATGCTTCAAATATTAATTGTTTTTCCTCTTGAAATTGACATTTCAATTCCTTCCACTTTATTAGTTCCTTAACTAATTAAATTAAGATAGGGAATCAAGTTTTGTTTTTTATTTTCTCGATAGACTAGAATAGATGAATTAAGGTTAATTAAGCTTAACCACTAGTAATTAATATGCTAAAAATAATTCAAAGATTTACTGACTTTAATTTGTTGACTTTGAGTTCAGTTTATGCTTCAAGATTTGCCGTGAATTAATTATATTGATATTTGTGTTTTATGCTCTTTTGCTTTTCCCATTGTTGTGCACAATCATGCTTATACTTTCTTTTTCTCTTTCTGTAAATGAAAAGACCACCATATTTATTCTATTAAACGTATACAATTTATTTTTTTTTTTGAAAATTTATTCTATGAATGTATAGTTACACAAGCATGCATATATAGACACATTCTTAGATTAATACATAAGCACATTTATACTAAAAAATACATTTAATTATGTTCTTAAATTTTAATCAATAACCTTTTGAAGTATCAAACCTAATAGCGGAGGTTTATAAATTTCGAGCAAGATATTAAATCATATTTACTCGAAAGAGTAAGCGAATCCCATCCTTCACGGTTTGTGAAATTCCAACTAACCATAGTAAACAAAATAAAGTATTAATAAGTTTTGTTATCTTTCATGTTAAGTAATGAACATGATAATTTTATTCCGTTGGTAAAAATAGATAATAGAGAATTAATATTCGGAAAAACCAAAGAAAATGAATCAAAACCACTTGTTTTCCTCTTGAAAAGCAACATAGAGATTTGGTGCCACTAATTTGCAAGAATAATAATATGGTTGTGTTGAGGAATCAAGTCCAAATGTTTCTTGAAAATTTAGTGAAGAAATTTAAAAGAAAGAAAGAAAGAAGAGAAGTCTTTAGTTACTTTAAAGAAAGTGAGTGAGGAATGGTTGTCATATCTTTTCAAAATTTAAGAGAGAAAGGAAGAAATTCTTAAAGATTAGGTCAAATTTATAGTTAGAGATTCTTGTTCTTGGTTACTCATAATAATAATAATAATTCAAAATGGGAGTGCCTTTTTTTGCATGCTCGTATAACAGGAAGAGAAGGAAAGAAAAGAAAAGAAAAGAAAAGCACCTCTTCTCTTCTGTTCCGATCTCTGTGTTTGTTGGGGCACTAAAGCAATATACATGAAAGGTTAAACTGGTGATTTCACATCAGCAACTAGGTATTATTATTATTATTATTTTTCAATCAAATAATATCATAGTGACACCCACATTTTTCCTTCTTCCTATCAAAGAATCTACTTCTTTCTTTTCTTTCTATTTAAAACCCATTTCTCTTCTTCTTCTTCTTCATATACATCCATAACCCACTTCTCCTCGCTCCTCCTCCTTCTAACATGGCCTCCATTAATAGTAATTCTACTACTTCCTTTCTTAAGTACCTTCACTCCCTCTCTCAAACTCCGCAGAGGCTTAAGAAGAGAATGCTTGCTACTTGGACTCCTGACCAAGAACTTAATCAAGTCAGGATGAGGTCTGGTGCTGACATGAAGAGAAAACTCAGCTGGCATGATTTAATTGCTCTTGGTATTGGTGGAATGCTTGGTGTTGGTGTTTTTGTCACTACTGGTCCTGTTGCTCTTAAAACCTCCGGCCCGGCTGTTTTTTTATCTTATATTATTGCTGGCATATCAGCTCTTCTTTCTTCTTTATGTTACACTGAATTTTCTGTTCAGATTCCCGTTGCTGGTGGCGCTTTTAGTTATCTCAGAGTCACTTTCGGTACGTCACTAACATTCTTCATATGCATGAATCCATTTCTTCACATGCATTAAGTATTGGGAATCTAATCTTACATAGAATAATTATCACTAGTGTGATACGCTTACAATTGAATTAGTTGCTGTCTTAGTACAAAACAATTGATTTTGTACAAGATGAATCTATCACTTATTCACTTATCTGCGCGAGCCCATAGATTCTTACTGAAATTAATTATTTATGTGCAGGAGAGTTCATAGGGTATTTTGCTGGGGCAAACATACTAATGGAGTATGTATTATCGAATGCGGCGGTGGCGAGAAGTTTTACAGACTATCTTTGCCATACAGTGGGAGAGAATGATTCAAATTCATGGAGAATTCAAGTGGATGGACTGATTGAAGGTTATGATAAGTTGGATTTCACTGCTGTTGCTCTTATTCTTCTCCTCACTCTCTGCCTTTGCCACAGGTTTCATTTCTTTAATTTTCAACTTTTACATATTCTTCTTTTTTTCCAAAGGCTAGGCAAGAAATTGCCAGGAGTTAGTGGGCATTCAAACTTAGTGGATCTCAATAATAATACTTTTTTTTTTTTTAATACTGGATAGGGATTGATTAGTGGCATTGGATCTATATAATTTTAGTTTTTTTTGTTGGACAGTGACAATGTTATTAATGGATTTTGAAAGTGATGGAAGTTCTTTTTTTTTTTCTCTCTCTCTTTTTTGCAGTACAAAGGAAAGCTCAATATTGAACCTAATAATGACAGTGTTCCATGTGATTTTCTTTGGATTTATAATAATTGCTGGTCTGTACAATGGGAGTGGGAAGAACTTGATAAAGCCAGGAGGGCTTGCTCCTTTTGGTGTTCAAGGTGTAGTTAGTGGAGCTGCTATAGTTTATTTCAGCTATATTGGATACGACTCCGTTTCGACCATGGCTGAAGAGATCCAAAACCCTTCAAGAAATCTTCCAATTGGCATTTTGGGTTCTGTTCTAATTGTCTGTGTGCTATATTGCCTAATGGCCATATCTTTGTGTGTGATGGTGCCTTATAATATGGTAAGTCTTCTAAATTTTAGTTTTTTGTACTTGCCTACACCTAGTGTATGGAGTGCTTTCTGATAATGAAATAATTTGAATATAGATACCGAAAGAGGCATCATTTTCCAAGGTATTCCATAACATAGGATGGGAATGGGCAAGCAATGTGGTAGGGGCAGGAGCAAGTTTGGGGATTGTTGCTTCACTGTTGGTTGCCATGTTGGGCCAAGCAAGATACCTTTGTGTTATTGGAAGGGCTAGGCTTGTTCCTTCTTGGTTGGCTAAGGTTCATCCCACCACTGGCACCCCCTTGAACGCTACTCTCTTCTTGGGTAAGTAGTGCTTAATTTTCTTAATCTAAATTATAAAGTTTTGGGTGGGGGTGGGATTTTCTCCTAAATAAAAAGCTTCGTATTACAAAACAATAAGGAATAGTGTGGACATGCATTATTATGCAAACAATATCAAATATCCAAACTGTTGGGAAGCCTATTATTATTCACTTAGACATTGGTTTTCGTTTGATCACAGGCCTCTGTACAGCTTCAATTGCTCTCTTTACAGACCTCTACATAGTCCTTGAAATGATATCAATCAGCACATTATTAGTGTTCTACTTGGTGGCCAATGCTCTCATCTATAGAAGATATGTGCTTATAAGCCATAACCCTCCTTCTCATACTCTTTTATTCCTTTTCCTTCTCTCATTTAGTGCAATTGGCTTCTCTATCTCATGGAAACTTGAAGAACAAAAATGGGGTTTACTGATTTTCGGTCTAATAATGATAGGCATAACAGGTTTCTTTCAATACAAGGTACCTTTCATTGCTCAACCAAATGAAGAATGGGCAGTGCCATTAATGCCTTGGCCAGCTGCAGCTTCAATTTTCCTTAATGTCTTCCTAATGACAACCTTAAAGTTTCTGTCTTTCCAAAGGTTTGCAATTTGGACATGCTTGATAACATTGTTTTATGTGTTATATGGAGTTCATTCTACTTATCAAGCTGAAGAGATGGAAGTTGGCGTTGATCAAATCCCACAACTCCCTTCTATTCAACAAACTAAGCTAGACATTCAAGTGCTATAACAACTATACTTAATTTTCCTTTTTATTCTTTCTCATTTCTTTTCTTTTCTTTAATACATCGACCATTTTAGGAGCTCTCTACTAGTTCTCCCATGGAAAGATAACTAAATGAAGAATAAAAGAGATAATTCCAAAATGGACATTTTGTTAATAGTTTGTAGTTTTATTTATTAGGATAAAAATGTTAACTATAATATATAAAAATGTCAACTATAATACCCTTTTCTTGTAATTGTATACAAATAACCGTGTATAAAAAAAAAAAAAGGATTTTTGTATAGTTGATACTGGGGTGGATATGTGCTCTGTGACGAAGCGGAAAGGATGATTGAAATCATATATCGGGCCATATGAATGAAGTAATGACAAACACAAATATATATTATTATTTCCAAACAACAACAAATATACACTTCAATTTGTCATTCACTAGCTCATCCAAATTGGGCAAGTTGACATCTTTTTCAAACATATGGATTTATTTATAATACACCGTAGAATACATACACGAGTTTTGACATAAATAACTCACTAAATTTTGTCATATTTTTCAAAAATAATATTTTTTTATTATAAACATATTATAAATAATGAATATAACTCTTTTAAAAGTAAAAAATTAAAATGATCCTTTTAAAAAATTAAAATTATCGTTAGATTAAAAGTTATTTTCAAAATTAAAAATTGAATATTTTCTAATATTATCTTTAGAATAGACCCCTTTCACTACCTTTTTTTTTTTTAGTTCAACAGTAAATTTATTTAAATATAAGTATTTTTATCCGATGTCTAAGCAAACAGTTGTGAAGGACAAATGCCTATATATGCTATAAGGAAAGTGGTGGGGGTGCCCTCCAAATTGTTTGAAAGACATGTAAAGATTTTGTTGATCACATCAATTCACCTTTTTTTTTTTTTTTTTTTTCTAATTACTCAAAACAAAAGTCTCCTTCCAGTGCTTTTCAATGTAGTTTTCATGGGCGTGGCTATCTTTTTGTGCTTGTTTTCAGTGCTTTTTTACTTTACCCACAATCACATAATTTCTTTTCCCCTTTTATTGTCACTCATATATATCTTTTGTACTAATAATGTCGCATGTTAATCTCTTCTGCTGTGTAGCCGGAATATGTTCTGTGGATATAATTCAATCGCCCTTCCCCAATAATTAATTTCTTTCCCTTTCAATTTGGGATATTTGTAAATCATTACAAAAAATATTTAAAATTGCTATTACAACATAGAAGGGTAAGTAGTCTAGAGTTACCGGGGGTTTTCGCTCTTACCCCATGGAACTGCGAATTGGTGCAGTTGTACTAACATATTTTAAATAGCTTTGTCTAATATTGTTACCAATATGAAGGAGGTGCTTAAAAAGAGGGTGGGATGTGGTCAGTTACCATGTGTTTCGTAAAGGTAATCAATGTTCGGATGCTTTAGCACATTTGGGTCATATGACTCGGGTCTTGATGTTATAGTTCTTGATACTCCATCAGGGACGGAGCTACGTTGAGGCCATGGAAGGGCGTTGGGTCCTATAGTTTTTTGGGAAAAAATGAAGAAGAAGAAGCTAATGGTTGCCGGAAACACAAAGGAGGGTCGGCATATATCAGGAAAATGAAGGAGGAGGAAAAAAAGAAAAAACGCAAGAAAATAAGGATCAAAACGGTGCACTTCATTTATTTATTTATTTATTAAACCAATAAAAACGATGTCGTTTCAATTGAAAAAAAAATTTAAATCGAAACAAAAAAAAAAAAAATCAATTCATTCAACTACTTCTCACTTTCATCATATCTGTTGTTGCGTGAAAAACAAAAAGGGAATGACGACATGATAGAAAAAAGAAGAGAAGTGTGCCGCCCCCCCCGCTGCCGTCTGGTCTTTGCTACTGCCGCTGCTTTGTAGGAAAAGTGAGCCCCACTTTCCTCAAAGGCTAGCTTCGTCACTGTACTCGATCTATGGTTACCTAAATTATTTGCTGATTAAGAGAGGTTTTGCTATCTAAAAATCTTTCCATAAATAAATACTTCTCCTCTTCCGAAAAATGAAAATTGTCCCTAGTAAAAAATTACATTCTCTCCCATAATGCAAAGTCTCACGTATCTTTTTGATTTTTACAAATAAAAATTTAAACAAGTTACTTTTTTATAATAATGTTACATTATAAATGTGCTATTAGCTATAATTTCCCTTATGTAAAGTCCATATACCCAAAATTCGTTGGTAACTTTTTGGCTTTCATTTTGCATTTCTGATTTTAGTTGGTGGACAATTTTGAGGGATCAATCCCCATTGATTTTAGCTTATTTGACATTTTCTTTTTTTCCTTTTTTAAAAGAAAACTTAAAATAGTTATATTAAATGTGAAGTAACTTTTCATTTCCGTTAATTTATAATAAATTCACCCCATTAATACCATTTATATTTAATTCTTTCATAATCATTCATTTTACTAATAATTTTATACAAAATAATAATATATAATTTTTTTATTTTAATAATTAATAATTCTTATTTTCATATATAACTATTAATAGTTTATAATTTTTTTTTCAAAATTTTTTGTTTGAGTAGAAAATTTATAAAATTAATAGTTCAAAATATTGAATTTTCTAATTTTGTATAAATAAACAATGTAATAAAAATTCATTGTATGTTTTTTATGTAAGCAAAAAAATACTTAGTCTCTATATTTTGTATAATATTAGTATTCCTTAAATTTATTTTATAAATAGAATTTATAAGTCATTATATTTATCTTTATTTAATTAAAATATCTTTCCGTCTAAAATTTCAAAAATATTCCATTATTTTGAATATCATGTTATCCAAAATTTTAATAATATCAGTGTAAAATAATGGAATATCTTTAAAATTTTAGATGGAAAAGACTTTTTAGTGAAATTTATAAAAAATACAACAACTTATAAATTATATTTTCAAAATAAAAGAATGAAATAATAATATTATAAGGATTAAATAATTTTACATATATTTCCACTGTATATGTTATATAATCTATTGCAACTTAACATAACTATGAATTAAAAATAATTATTTATCGTGCGAGTATTAATATTACAATCTAAGATTTAAAAATATAACAAAAATAATTGTATAAGTGCTAAAATTATATATATATATATATATATATATATATATATATATATATATAAAGTATTAAAATTATTAAAAATATTTCAATTAATAAAATCAAATTAAACGCGCATGGCAAGGGATTAAATCTGGTATTCATAAATAAAAAAGTAAAATCATATCAATATTTTTCATATTATTAAGCAAAAAAACCGCTAAAATAATATTGTGACATGGTAGACCAGGTCTACCTAAGAATTTTTCTTGTGATTAGATGTATAACTTGGTTTGGAATATTACATATTTAAACTGAAATCCAAACCGAAATTTTATTTTATATTGAAATTTTGGAATATAAAATATAGAATGGAATTCATTTTATAAAATTTTGGAATATAGAATAAAATATACTACTTCCGTTCCAAAATTATTGAAATTTTTACTATTCATTCTTTTTTTTTTTTTTAATAATTTTCTTTCTATTCTACTCTAAAAAGTAATCAAGTCACATCCACTCATTATAAAAGTGTACTTTACATGCACTACAAATAAATTATATCTACTACAAGACAAAGGGCAAAATCATCCTACTTCAACTAAAAATACCAAAAATCTCACTTATATAGAAACAGCGATTTGCTCTAAAGTTTCATTTAAATTGAAATGGAGGCAATAATAAAATTTTGAATTCCAATTCATATATTTATATATATATATATATATATATAATTCATATATTTATATATATATATATATATATATATATATATCTCTCTCTCTCTCTCTCTCTCTCTCTCTCTCTCTCTCTCTCTCTCTCTCTCTCTCTCTCTCTCTCTCTCTCTCTCTCTCTCTCTCTCTCTC